>WJFA01001366.1:0-22043 GCA_009870155.1 Pseudobourletiella spinata | reverse complement strand
TACATTGTTTAGAATATTCCAAAGATTTGATCTACTTTGACCATTGGATTCTCACTCCGTATCTTGACTATATGATTGGAATCGTATATAAGTGGCTTGGAAAATTGAATAAAGACACACTTGTTCTTAACTTACACGGGCTGACACTGACCACTGAGTCGATCCAAATTTTTGGGCTAACAAGCCTTCTAGGGTTATATATGTTTTCGGTATTGCCGTCCGTCCATCTGTGTCTTCGGTAGATTAATCCCGAACAAAGTCGAATATAGACAGGGTTTTGACCAGTCGATAGAGCATCACAAGCATATTGATTTTGGTCACAATCGGTGTAGTCCTTCGGGTCGTAAAAGTAACATTAATAGACGCACCCTTCTTTTCTTCCTCAGCAGTCGAGTACAGTGTCGCCACAAAAACCTACATATACTGTTTTGAGAACACAAAAAATATTTCTGAAAAATCAAATTGAGTTTTCAAAATCATTTTCTGGTTCCGCTATCAACTTTTGAAATGGTAACTTTTGTTGCGCCCATACTTTTGGTCGGGAGACAGAAGCTGCACTTTCTCCCCCATCGTCGTACTACTACTCGTCGAGGCTACTTTCGTAAACTCCGTTTGCACGGTTTATTATGACAGAATTTAAGGAAAACAGTAGTGGTGTGATTCAACCATTGATACTAGCCAACTCTTGAGTTTTGAAAAACCTTCCGGTACATAGCCAGGCGAAAAAAATAGGAAAACACCTCAAAACAGGACAATGAATCGTAAAAATGTCACATTTAATTTGGGGGCCAGTGAAATCAACTAGCACAAGCATGTTCACAGGGAATGTTAAAATTTGTTATTGGGTTTTCCATAATCATTTTAGTGGACCTAATGTTTCCTTCTCCCTTTAACGTTTTTCAACATGGAAGAAACCTTCGGTGCAATAAAATCCCTATGGAAAATAGAAATCCCCCTAAGAAATGTTAACAATCCCCATTTCCCAAAACTTAACGCATAAGCGTAGAAGATGCTTTTGCATATTGATTTCACTAGGCCTAAGTTAAATCAAAGATTTTGTCGTGATTCTGGTGCAAGTAAAATTTATTTTTTCACAATTATTTTTTTTACAATTTAATTTATTTTAAAACATTGAAACGGGGAAGGAACCTTTGGGTGCATTCAAATCATTATGGAAAATCCCAGACGAAATGTTACCATTCCCTATTTACGTGTGCTGAAGAGCTCCCCCTGTAGGTTGGGTTGGGGAATCAGATGGCACCTAAAATTGTGCACTAAAATCAAAGCGGCAGCAAGAGACCTATCGAATGTGCTATCGCGCATATCTCTGCGCCATCTGGTGTAGGAGTTGTGAGTAGGGAAGGCCCCCGTTTACGATAATGTTAAAATAGCATGTGGTTTTTACCACGTGCGGTAACTTCGGAGCCAGTTGTTGGATTTGAGCGAACCTGGTCTGGAAAAATACGCAAAACCCCAGCTTTTTATTGACTTCACACTCATTGTCCCACGTTGAGGCGTTTGGGCACGAAAGGAAATATGAATGTGACATATTTTGGGACATTTATATGATCTATAAAGTCATTAAACGCAAATATATTGTTACGATATGCTGCTATGGCGCTCCATTATGATGGAATCAATCAAGAAAGGATTTGTTGTACCTGATTTTCCTACAATGATGGGGAGAAGGACGAGGAACGATCGACACCTCTTGAAGATTACTTGTAATTTCTTCATTTTACCTATTAAGTTGAGAAGATAAATTGTGAGTTGCAGTTAGTCATCACGTCCTTGTCCATACCCTATTGGCATACTCTACTGGACGGATTGCATCACACCCAGATTCTTTTAATATTGAGCAGTGCATCAGCCGTAATCAGCAGATTACTTCCGTTGAATACAGGTGATTGATAACTTAATTCACCGACTTTTCATACAATTGTCCTAAAACGTAGTAGAGCTTCAAGTGCCAGTTGGCACGTTCCACGAATAGCGGATCTAAGCCTTCATTATAGATCATGTTGACAACAGCTCCCTCAAAAATTACGTTTAGCATTTCTAAGAAATGCTTACCCATCCTATACACATTTATGGGTGCTGTTGATTGTGTTCCAGTTCAACAAAATTTAAACATTTTAAAGTTTTACATCTTTCGAAGAAAATTTGTTTTTGAGGAACCTCGTGGTGGAGCCGTAATTTAGTTGTAAGCAGTCTATTGTAAGCTATGATTTACTGTCATGATTTTAGTTCAGCAGAACTTTTATTTCCTGTCAATCTGCAATTTCCAAAAAAATTCTTCGATGAACTGAAAACGTATGTTGTTCTAAAAACATACGACACATTAAGGGTACCGTCTTGGCGTACGGCCTCAATGTGATTCTATATGTGCAAGAGCAATACCCAAGGTGCAGCACCCAGATTCGAAGTTTCAGAAAAGGTAACCTAGTTTTACTACGGAATTAGTTGAAATACTTACCAGTGGAAATTTTCTGGCAATAATTTTGTTATCCAAACGGATAATACTTGTACCATATAATACTGCTTCTATATAAGCTATATAATTTTAGAAACCAAAGAAATAGCAACACAGGATTAAGATAATCAAAGAACACTTAGAGCAGACTTAAACGAAAATCTATATTTTTACACTCCAGGTTGACCCCAGATGAAAGTTACTAACCATAATAATCCGCTGAGGCTTTCTTTGATGAAAAATTTCCGCTTCAATTTTTCATTCGAGATCAAAGTTGGTTAGGAATAAAAATATTAAACAGCATATTAACACAAAGTCGCATGAGGATCTACCAATTGGTGCCAATATTTACTCAAGGAAGCCAATTCTAAAATTGGAAAGAACAAAAAGTGTTATAATAATATTTTTTGCTTATCAATCGCCATGATCCGGGTTGAAAGTTTGATATAAATATGAATAAGCTTATCACAAGTTTTAGGTTTTAAACTCTGCCTTCTGGATCCCAGTTGGTTTAAATGCAATGAATGACCGCAAGTGAAAAACAAACATTTAAATGTGCATTTTGTGATCGATTTTGATGGAATAACGAGGAATAGCAGGTTTAGGAATGCAGATTTGTACAGATAGTAGACTGATACTACAAAAATAATTGAGTTCAGGTCGGATGCTCATAAACTGTACACAGTTCCAAAACAATCATAGGTCATACGTTCCTCAAGTTTTTCACTTGCGAGAGTATCGCAGGATAGATTTGTAAACTGTACCATGGGCGTATAGTCATCGACATTTAGTATTTGAATAGAGCTGAATAGGTAGAATTGAATAGAGAATCTAATGACGTCTTTACTTTTAATCTGAAAAGCATGATTTGGGTGGGGACGAACAGTCTGAGTTTTTCCCTAATTGTTTGCCTGAGGCCGTAGCATAAAATAAAGCTTTCCACAATAGGTAGTATCACAGGTTTCCTTTGGTGTATTGAAGGAACACAGTAATCCCAGAGTTTACTCTCCACAGCATATAGAACTCTAGTACGTGCATTATCACAACGATTTGGCTTTGAGTTCTGATTCCACATCAATAAGAGACGCGTTAAGTTTGACATTTTGAAATATGTCTACAAAGGTTTATTTATATAATGTAGGAATATACGGGAATATGTAGAATATGAAGGTTTTACTAGACGTAACGTAATATTATATAACGTGCATAATGTATAACATTATATAACATAACGAGGGGGCAGTTTGGTGAATATATCGATAGTGCTTTTTAAATGAAGGAGGGTAATGAAGATGAAGGTAATGTTATGCATTCTGCTGGTAAGAAAATAAAGATGATTCGGCACGTTCTGCTGAAAAAGATGAAGATGAGATAATTATGAGCCCCCTGATGATACGGATAATGGAAAAAATTGCTTATATTTAGCTGATGACATATGTTATCATATGTTAATTATGTTATTACTTCAATCAAATATTATACTTAATACTAGATTACAATATTACTTCATACACGAAAAACGTATGAATTTCATCTGCATATTGTGCCGATAAACCTAAATTACAAAATTTGGCATCTGTTGGTAGCTGATGAAATTTCACGGTAAACGATTTTCTTGCTGATGACTAAAAAAGATGATGATAATTGGCCCTGACTTAACAAGTAGTAAATATCTGATAAAAGTTAAACACAATTGGCCAGAAATTGGTGACAGCTGATAAAATATAACTATTAATTAACCTCGGATTGCTAATAGTTAAAAAATATGAAGTTCACTAAAATCGGATTGCTGATAGGATGATAACAGATAGATTTGTCTTTCCAGCTTTTCTTTATAAGCTATGGCTCAAAGCATTTGATTAATTGAGAATTTGATTGCTTATAAAAAATCCTATCGGTACAAGCTTTGAGCCTAAAAATCGTATATACTCAAGGTATACCCTCCCAATATATACAGAGTCGGTGTAGGATGACAAGTTACAATGATATATCAGGGATTGTAATCCCCAATCGTGACTGTCCGCTAAAATTCAGCACTAAACTTAATCGAAATGCCGCCAACTTTGAAAATCGTAACCGTATTTACAACCTAAACTTCGACTACGATAATTGAATGTCACCATCCCTGTGAATCGCTAATTTTTTGAGTCTTCGCTGTCCCCCCTAATTTGTGAATTGCAGGATTTTCGCTGTGTTTATACAATTGGTTCTTTGGTGGGAATTTTCTGGCAGTTCATAGGCAGCGTGCATACTAAATTTTTCTAATCGACATTTTTTCTTCGGTTGTAAAAACTACAGCGACATAATCTAAACTAATTTGTTTGCAATTATCTGCAAAATGTGTTAAATCCGAAATATGTTCTCAAGTTTGACGTACACGGAACAATTTGTATGTACTGTCAAATATGGCTTAGGATCAGTCCACGAGTCGTTGCTTACATTGAGCTCGTTCCAACAGCCCTTTTTGCGTGACAGCGAACGATGTCTATTTTCATATGGCTTGTTACTAAAGACGAACCACACCCAGACATTGGACTTTACCCTGCACAGTTACTGCTGCACCGACTAAAATAGCCAAAAGTAGATTTACAGTTGCGAAATGTGACAAGTCTACTTTACTTGAGGTTGCGGTGGGGCTCACTACGGTGTACCTGGATAAGCGATTTCTACAAGCGATTTCTTCTTTCTTTCTTTTTGTTAATGTCATTTAATCCTGGAAATCATTTCAAGTGAGAGCTGAGTAAGGTTTTCCTGGGTCTAATAAAAACAGTATGATTCCTGGTCCGTGAATTTCTCAGCGTATTTTCTGGTGAGTATTGTATATTCCCGGTCTTCGGAAACAGAACAATGTCAATAATTTCCCCAGATTAGCATTGTTCAATTTTGCTGTAAACATGCAGTTGCAGATACACCTACACGAGGTTTGTTTCTTCAATTTTCATATTTCTTTATTTTGCCTTCGACGGAGCTTAATTTTAAACTACCCCTGCCCAATACTCCACCCAGTATTGGTAGTAAGAAAATGCTTTCCATACTTTGAAAATTTCTTTTTGCGAGTAAAGAGGTTGTGGTAAGAAGAATAAGTTCCCTATAGCTAGAAATCACTTATAAATAGGACATAATGTCTGCCATAACTTATACATGACAGATCCTACATTCGTGCAACATTTGGTCCATCATGTGCGTCCTTTCCACAACTTACTCTCTTTGCAGAACTCGCCAACGAAAATCATTGTGGCTGAATCGATCAAAATTATTTTTTTGTTTACTACAGTTTGGTAAGTTTACCTTTATTTTAGTTTTAGAGTTCACGTAACAGAAAAACCTAATTCAGGATCCCGATTCGCAGTTCCAAGGAAATAATAATGTGATTCAGAAACACGGCTTGGAGTACCGTGGAAAGAAAAAACACGATTCATAACCTTGATTCATAGTTTAGCCATGAATAAAACTGGATTCCTTACTATTCAAATTTGAATGTCCGAATCAAAAAGCAGTCAACGTTAAAAATTCAGGGGTTCATAATTCGCGGGGAAATGAATCGATTTATATCGATTACATCGAATTACGCGTCTCGGGAAGATTTTGTCTACTAATGTCACCTAGATGACCCGAGATGACCCTGACGACCGAAAGAACTGGTCGATCGTGACCAAAAATATTTCTGAGATACAGAATTATCTATCGCCTAGTCACAATGATTCGTGATATAATGTGCGAGAATTAAGGCAGACGGACGGAGCGAAACTACCCTAGCAAGGTACTTAATCAAGGTTTAACAGGTAAACAGTTTTACATACACTGAGTTAGCCGGGAGGATTTTCCTATTTTCAGTTGCGGTGATTTGTCCTATTTCTGGTTACGTCGCAAAATGCCATTATATCATATTTTATCGAGCATAAATCTTTGAAGGGATCAGCCTTTCCCCAGTCTCGAAGTTCTAAAAGATCCATTATCAAGTACTATCGTGGAGAGATAGATTGGTAAGGTGTGAATTGCATCAGGGCGAGTGGTCCCGTACGGCAGTAGTCCGGATACCTTTAAAAATAGTTTTTATCAGAAATCTTTTCTCCCGTGTAATGGAAAGTAATCGAATCTGAACTATACGATACGAAATTATCAGATTACTCACAGTTTCGAATTGGTTTTATAGGTACCGGGACAAAAGGTGGAGTATTTTGAGGTTGAAGTAAACTGTAACATTCTTGTGAAGTATGGGAAAACCTGAATCATTATGTACGTATGTTTTTCAATTTGGTTTTTGTAAATTCTCAAAATTAGCGAGAAGCGTAGAATATATTTATTGTTGATTTTGTTGTTGCCAGGGCCATTGCAACGGTCAATTTGAGCAGCCTAATAGGATTCGTGGTGATGTTGAACATAATTTTTTCTTGCAAGAACAACAGAGACCGAGTTCAAAATTTGCTAAAGAATAAGCAATACGTACTTAATCTCTGGAATCAAAGTCCTAGAAATATGCAAAAATACACACTGCGATTTCGTGCTCAATTTCAAGTTTCAGGAACACCGAAGCGTTACCAACAAGTGCATATTTTATTTAATGCTCTGCTCATCGCATGGTATGCCTTTTACGGACTTCCTTTTCCTCAGAGATCGGAGTAGTATTCACTGAAAGTGGTGCTGAAACTCCTGTAATTAGTTCCAGAGAGAAGATTTCCCGGGTACAATTATAAGCTGAATTAGCACATTAAAATACCGATTAGCAAGGCTCAATGTCTTCTGCTTACAATAGCATAACTTCCTATGGTCCTATACATGCATGCTCGAATAGGAACTTAAGATGTAGATCCAAATAAGAATTATTTCGTGGCTGTATGTCCTACAGCACTTACTCAACTTAATTTTGAAAAAAGCTAACAAATAATTAATGGGCTGTGTTTCAAATGTGTATTTTTGGTAGCAAACTGACACAGCTGATATAAAATAACACATTCTGACATTTATGACTACTTTGTCACCTTGTCAAACCGTAAGCTAAAATTTTATTATCTGGTAGTTTGGTGTAGTGATTATTCGCGGATGAAGAAATAATCTTCCTCCATTGTAGTTATTTAATAATATAATTTCTGCAGCATCAGAAAAGTGAACTAGTAATTAATTGTTAAATAGTGCACACTTGTGTTTCTTGACGAAGTTCCATTGTCTTTTAAATAAAGCCAAGAGATGCATCAAAATTAATGGATGATTTGTTACACAAAGGCTCTATTTGTTTGATGTTGAAATTTTTTAATGTTTTCGGAATTTCTAATGACTTCGGAATGATTTTAATTAGTAAAGTTTGACAGTATGCATGAATAAATGAGTGTTTTGATTTAAGATGAAGTTCTGTGAATTTAATCGACCTTCGTAGCCCAATATTTATGATTTAGGTTGTTCCGAAACTATTTATCATATCGGTTTTCGCACTTATTTCTACCGTTAACGCTTGAACCTAGGTGGCTGATTTCGTACCAAATCACCTTTAATTCCAAAGGCTTATTAAGGCTTAATGCTTCCGCACTCGAACAAATTCACTTGTGCTAATTTTAGTTTTTTGGGCACGCATTGATGGAGAAATGTTTGCCTAGAATAACCAACCGTCATTAGCAATCAATCAAAGTCTATTCAAAACACTAAAGCATGCAGCTGTGGTCTAACTAGTATCACCTATACTTTATTGTCGACGCGAACAGTTCGTTATTATCCACACGGAATTGATAAAAACGAAGATTTAGCTAAATTATTCAAAACGTCAGATACCGTCCACAGTACTATTGACAGCCGCCCGACTTGTTCCGTCCAGGCCACAGCACCTACTAAAAGTCTCATAGGCGCAAAAATCACAACCTATAATTTATAGTCCAAAAAAATTCCGTTACTTACGTAGCTACGCTAGTGGCGACTCCCAGTGATCCTGTCTCATCAAAAGGGGAAATGTTGCTGTTTCTGCCATGATGGCCGCATATATTAGCTGATGTGTAAACGGGAACGATTTTCGCTACCAGAGGCGGTAGCCATATCGCTACCGCTACTGGTTAGCTAGTAGCGAAAACAACAGTATTAATTTAATTGAAAACCATTGTTATTTACTTATTTCCGAAAACATAGTTGTACACGCAATTACGTAACCTTCGATCAGGGCTGGGATTTAACAATTTGCTACCAGCAAGTAAGTGACTGCACATGTAAACAAGGAATCTCACTTGATATTGCTGCACTTCTTGACACTCATGTTGAAATTTCTACTAAATGAATACATTTTGTAACAACATAGAAAACCATTCATGAAAAAGAATTGATTTTGATGTTGCCAAGTTTGACATTCCTTCCTGTGATATTGGATACAAAACTGCCTAATAAGCTGTGAATCGAACAGAATAGTGGCAAACTTATTTCCTATAACAATTCAGTGAATTTATTTCATTCCGCAACACTCTTATTGAAATTGAGAAGTTTTGAAATCCCAATTTGAACATCAACAAGTATTTCTATATTTTAAATTTAACGTGGAAAATACCTGAATTGAGATAACGATAATTACTGCTAATCGAACATGAAAAAAAGACATAACCTCACATCCCAATCAAAATTTATTATGAATGTATTATCGCCTCCACAAGGTTTTCCCAGTATTAAAAACATCGGGTGATGGACCCACTTGCTGCAAGTATTAGTATGTGACTGACGGGGTGACAATTCCAGGACTCAACTTCGTTTGAATTCACTATATTTTGAACGCTTTAATAACAATTTTCCATTTGTCATAAAGTTTCACAAAATCGCTGCCACTGATGGAGCCAATGTCATTGAAGATCAGTAGTGGTAACGGTAGCTAATTGTTTTCGCTACTAAAATATGGTAGCTAAATCGCAAGACCTCAATCCGAAAATGAAGTATATCACGGATTTCTATAAAATTCTTTACGATTATGAGAGGACTTCGCTTTAACTTTTTTAATACATGTGACATATTTCATAATTTTGTGGCTTATGACATCATCTGCCTCAAAGATATTTGGAATTCAGGAGATTGGCAAACTAAATTTCTTTAAAAAATTAAAACTATCGTACCACAAAATAAATAGTTACGTGCCCTGTCGTTAGAATCTTGGAATAAACATTCTCAAATGTTCGCATTCATGACAGAATAGGAGACGTTAACGTTCTTCTCACTGAGCCGTACGACAAGGTTAAGTGGGACACGACAAATCTCCGAAGAATAGGGGAAGTACAATGCAAGTGAACATATAGGAAAATAGTACTGTGCATGTGGAAGCTTTTTTATATGGACTCGCACAGGATACGTGGACGCCCTACACCCAGACCATGGAACTGAAATTGTGTGCAAGGGAGTGGATTCTGCCCAGTTGAACACACTTTTCCTTTCATCTTAAAGTCTGCTTTGACTGCGAGGTGTTCGTTGATGTTTTCTTTGAAAGTATATTATTGATCCTAAAATTTCACAAGTAATATATTCTTAGCTTGAATTCATCTCACAGTGATGCTTCGTCTCAGGGTTAATATTTTTCTTACCGTTTTTCACATTTGCGAAAATTTGAAAATCCGACACAACATCCACCATGAGGTATGCGTTCGTCATTACTACAGAATTAATTCCTATAAGTTATAGTTAGTTTTATAATTTTGGCCAGCATTTACTACAGGCTAGCAGTTATTTTAATAGATGAATGTTTTTTGTTGATTTTCACAAGGAAAGTCAAACTAACTGCGTAGAAAGAAGTGACACCAATGTTATTACGTTCAAGGATGACAGTAATAATGATGGGCTGAAAATTGGAGTTTTTCCCAATTCCATTCCGTCTGCAGCTACTTTAACCCGTAAAAACCTCATTGATATCCTCCATACGATGATACTTTGTGTTATTGTATAATCGTTGTTTTGCATCTTGATAATACAAATTTATGAGAATGAACGAATTTTTCATCAGTCTCGTCATCATCGTCATCAAAAAAAGGTACGTCTTACGTAAATAGCAGTAAAAAATACGCAAATAACTTTACGCCTTATAAAAATACTAACGTAATTAAAATAGGTTCACGCTGGTAGGACGGATCTTTATTTGGGGCTGCGATTTGAAAAGAGCTTTAACGGTGGAAAAACAGTTTTCCTGCAGTCAAATTGGAAAAGACGTTTGAAAAGTGTTTTGCAAATTTTGCTGCGAATTTTCACAGGAGTTTTTGTTTTCAATGGAGAATAAATACCAACAAAAGAGGCGAATATTTAACCAACCTAATTATATGCCATGTATTAGCTCGGTTCATCCAAAGCGGTAGCAAGAATGCGAAAGGCTGGCTGTTAGTTAATGTGGATTCATCACTCGAATACACATTCCCTGAAAAACGACGACATGGTAAGGGCATGCATACATTAGCCAAGGATGTAGGTAGTAAAATCTTATGGAAACTCTGCCAGGCATTAACGGCTAGACCATGCAAGAATATTCACCGCACCGTGTGTAAATCTGATGATAAACAGCTCAACCTTCCCAAGTGGTGATCACTACACAATCCCTCGATAAATATAAATTACTAAAGAAATTTTCCAATTCATGAGAGATTCAATCCAACCGAGAGCTGAGTATATGCGAGCTGTGACTGTATTTATGAATGACTGTGATGATTATTTAAAGACATCGTGAATGGAGGAACGACCGCGCCAATGCTCGAATTTAAAAGTCAGATTTGTACATCAGAAAATTTATGCGTCTCGTTGAGGGATGAATAAAGTCGCAGTACCTGTTGGCAGGAAACTGAATCAAACAAATATCATGACCACTGTAAAAACACGTAGCTTGTATTCAAATACACTTTTTTGCTCCCCATTTGCCCCGCCTTCGAATACTTCAGGCTTTTTATTTTTAAGAATGATAAGCTTAAGAAAATGTAAGAAATATGATTAAGAATAAGAAAAAGAGCTTTAAGAAATCCCGCTTGGTCGGAGATTCGGCTAAAATTCTGTAGTAAGTAGCGTACATCAATTTGTCTACAAATAGTCTAAGAATAGGTGCCACAACCCGCCCCTTTCCACATGATGGGGGTTTTATAGGTCCACTCTGCCATGAATTTGGCCCTCTTTTGTGAGATTTTCCACAGGTTTTAAATCTAAAAAACCAAATGAGTTCAGCACCTTATGGTTGGAACTTTTGGATTTGGACATGAGCAAAACATGAAGGAGTCATGGATCCACTCCAAACTTCTTATATGAATATATTAGGTTATCCTGAACAATGTTTAAATGGGACACGTTGACCATGGTCATCAGTGGTGACCTCCACGGGTCAAAAATTCAAATAAAGTTTTTAATTTTTTTTTTCAAAGATGGACAAGCAAACACTTTAAACGGTTAGTAAAACTTTCTTTTGACAGTTTTCCACCAGTGCATGTTAATACTTTGCGATTCATTATTTTGTTTGAAAGGAGCTTGTAGATTAGGCCAGTCTCATCGCAGTTAAACATATCTTCTGGTTTATAGTCATTTTTTATGACTTCTAAAACCTTTTCAAGCCAGTTGGTTATTGTCTGCTCATTAACTGCACCTGCTTCCCCAGAAATGGACACAAATGTCATGCCGTTTTTTCCCACCTTTCCAACCACCCCTGGCTACCTTTAAACCCATCTTCATCAAATTTTGCTGCAAACTGCTTGGCTTTCTCCAACAAAATTAGCCCAGAAGTTGGAACATTGCGAGCTCTTTACTCATCAAACCAAGCAGACAATGCTTCCTCGATTTTGGGAAATTCAGGTCTTCGGAGGTTTTTCATTGATGGAGTAAATTTCTTGTTACTAATTAAAAAAATTATCTAGAAATTATCTAGAATCTTTTCACGGTTCTTGATAATTTCACTCACAGTTGAGTGTGGCAGTTTTCGATCTGCGGCTATTTCTACCTGACGCTTGCCTACATAATGTTCTTGTATTATTTCGAATTTCGTCGACTAATCTATTCGATTTCTTTTGTTCGTGAGTTTGCCTGATTCCTCCACATGACACCACATAACACAAATCCTAACCCAACAATGCCTACTTAGATGACATCTTATGTCGCTATAATGCATGGTTGATGTTAAATGTTGCCGCGCTTAGACCGCATTCAAACGGTATTACCAGAGGCAGTACTTTCTAAAAAAATTCGTTATTTGGAGGTTCAAAATGCTACGGGGCCGACAATGTGGGTTCGTTAAATCGAGTTTTCTAATATACAGAAATCCGGTAAACCGAGATTTGTTTTCAAGCTTAGGCATACGGAGCTCGCCGGGACGAGACATTGCATCGACGTTTGTCGTTAAACTGAGAGCCGTTATAGCGAGATTACTCTGTAGTTGGTTGGATAGTGAAGCAGTGACCATTTGGTGTGTTGTAACGATCAAAACATTCCGAAAAAATAAAATGAAACAGTAGAATCAGATAAAATTAGAAAAGAAATCCGCAAAATCGAAATGAGAGAGTAATGTGACGGTGCACGTCACGAGTATGTACATATAATAAAGACTGAATGAATTAATTTATAATAAGTAAAAAGGGCAGATGCAGATGTCCTATAATAAAGTGTGGGTTCAGTAACAAACCCTATTGTATGCGTATGCATGGCCTGCTTTCTCCGCGAGGAGAGCAGGACGAGACTCGATAAGCCACCACACGAAACTCGATAGACCACCCCTAGTCATCCTTGGTGGGGTTAGCTACAGCAAGGGAGTAGAGACGCGAGACCCTGCTAGCGCTCCTTGCCTGTGGAGGCAACGACGAGGAGTATGTAAGCCTGTATAAGTAATGCGTTCAGTGTGCTGCTTGCGTGCATGTGGGCAGGTTATGCGAATAGTGAATCCAATGTATTTGTATAGCATGATGGAAAGTTTACTTTCTTTCCACTATGGTTAGAATATGTTTATAATTTCTAGTAATAAAATAGCGTAGAAGTTCCAGATTGCCATGGTCCGCATGGTTAATCTCTCCTTAGTCTGGAAAAGGATTGGAACAACAGTAATAAGTTGTGTTAATAATTTCCTAAATGTAAATATGGTTAATCCGGTTGAGTATCGGCTAGCGCTTGCTATTATTTTTAGAGTAGAATCGAGGTCACTCAGGGGTGTAAAAGCAAACCCCAGGGCCATTACGGAATTCAGTCATTCATTCTAAGTGTAGAGTTGAGTTGAAGTCTTCTCGTCGTCACCAGAGTGTCGTGAACATTTATTTAGTACAAAGTAGTTTTATTTAGAACTTCTTACAACCGTTAGCGTTGTGCAGTAAAACGCTTTATTTGTGATAATACTGTAAATATAAAATCACCTTTAAAGCTAAAAAGTAGCAATTTTGAGTCGTTCTTTCATTCCACACCACGTGACGGGCATCATAGCATCGGAGAGAGCATCACGATTGAGCTAGAGCTTGCATCATCACAGTAAAATCAAAAAAATTGAAAAATCGCAATAATGTAGTACAATCCCAAAAACATTATGAGTAACTTCACGAGGTTTCGACCAAAAATTGACAACTACTCTAGAATTTCAGAAACTTAAATCATTTTCAAATTATCTGGCATACCCTTAAAGTCCCTTACTTAGTAGTTTTTACTCGATTTGTTTTAAGTGAAATTTTCGAAGAAAACATCAAAGGGGGACCCTTTGGCACAAGAAAATCCTTATGGAAAATCCCATGCTAAATTCTCAGAAATTCATTTTCATGACATTTTCAAATTTCATATTTTTGCAAACGTTATGCTTAACGATGAATATTTTCAGCTCTGCAATATGTTTTGGACGATTTACACCGAAATATAACAAAAATAATGAGATTTTTCAAATGATAATGAGATAACAACATCAGGATAGGAAAGGAAATGGACAATTAAAAAAATTCTGGAAAATTAGAAAAGGTGGGAAAACCACAATAAATAATAAGAAAATCGGGTACGAAATTCACGAAAAATGGACTAAAAATAAATACGGAAAGTCAGATAAAAATTACGATAAGAAAAAAAGACTTTAAGAAAACTGAAAGAAAATAGTAATAAAACCGACTAAAGGACAACTAAGTCACATAGAAAATACAAGGGAATTAAGGAAAAATCAGGAATCCGAAATACTCAGACAAAGAGAATATACATCGGAAAGAAATTAGATTGGAAAATCAATTTAAGTCCGGGATAGAAAGTAAGATAAGAAAAGAATAACAATGCAAGAAAAAGGTTCGAAAAATCAGAATACATCTGGATCAGAAAATCTAAGAGTAAAATCAGGAAAAGAATTTAAGGTAGGAAAATCACAAGGATAAGAACATCAGGAAGAGAAAAATCCGAAATGCTCCGATAAACAGGACAGTAGAAACCGTAAAGATATTCGAAAAAATTCGAATGGAAAATCAAAATACATCAGGAACGGAAAATAAGATCCGGATAACACTACAAGAAAATAAGGTGGAAAAATCAGTGAAAGTTGCGATATTAAAACAGGTTGGAAAATCATAGTAAAACCGAAAAAAGGACAAGTTAGTCAGAAAGAAAATAAGAAAAAAGGCAGAAAGTAAATACGAGGAAATTTTTTAAAAAATCAGGAAAAAAGGACAATAATATCAGGGAGAAAATAAGGGGAACATCAGAAAAACTCAGGATGATCAACGATCCACAAAATGCTCGGATTCGCCGATATTTTTACACGCACACAAACACACAAATGCACACAGCCAAACACACACTATCAGCACAACCAGCAGGAGCACAAGGGTAGCCCATTTTCTACCCGTAGCTTCGGCACTATTGCGAGGGTTCGAGAGGGAGCTTTTTACCCACACTCGATAACATGACCACTCTCCACTCCATTACTATTATTGGTTACTATGGCATTGATTTATTTATGGAAGCGCATGGGAGCAGAGGACAGTGGTAATGTGGTTTTGTAGGTGAGTAAGTGTTTGTGTGTAAGTCAGAAAGAAAATAAGATGAAATTAAGGGAAAATCGGTTTACGATACATAAAAATCTGAAAACTTACGGATAAGAAAATAGGTCCACGATGAGAACATTCTGGAAAAAGAAAGAAGGTACGTACATGAGAAAATTCTGGATAAAAAAATTAGGTACGAAAATCCATAACAATTGGAAAACGAAAAAAAGGTTTGAATGTCATAAAAACTTAAAGTGCCGAAATGAGAATAACCAAATTAGATTGACAAGCATCATAATAAATACGGATAAGAAAATAAGCCAGGAAAATTAGAAAAACGAAAGGAAAATAGAAACCGGAAAGATAATATCGGGATAACGGTGCAAGAAAATAATACATGAAAATCAGTAGAAAGTCGTGATGAACTACAGGGTATGAAAGTCAGAACAAAACCGAAGAGGGTCAACTGAGTCAGAAAGGAAATCAGAGGAAATAAGCCGAAAATCAGGAAGTACATAATAAAAGAAAATCCGAAAAATTCTGGGTAATTACAAAAGGTGGGAAAACCGCAATCAATCAGGATGATAAAACGAGGTGATAAACAATAAAAAAATAAGGAGGAGAAAAATATGAAATTCTCAGAAGAGAGGACAATAGAAACCAGAAAATTCGACAAAAATAGATCGGAAAATTCAAATAAATTAGAAACGGAAAATAAGATAAGGATAACAGTAGAACAAAATAAGATGGCAAAATCAGTAGGAAATCGCGATAAGAAAAAAGGGTATGAAAATCATAGCAAATCAAAAGAGGACAACTGAGTCAGAAAGAAAATCAGAGGAAATTTAGGATAAATCAGGATGTATAAAATAAAAAGTAAATCTGAAAAATTCTGAGTAAGTAAAAAAGACCTTCTTATTAGAGCTGAATTTTGTGACGTGTGGGCGTTTCGGTTTTAAATGTATTATGGTATTTAAATGTGACATATAGTTTGGGACACCCTGTGTGTTATATTCACATAACGTGCATATAAATAATGCTTTTAAATATTTAAAACAAAAAAATATATTCAAATATAATGTATAGAGTATGTAATTACAAAATTAAGGTGTATGCAACCGAAGTAAATATGGAAAACGTTAGCTTATGGTGCTTTGATTTTGTAAAAACACAGATGCACTGGTATGTTATTGGATGGTCATAACTGAGTGTCAGAGATCTTTGATGTAGCATCATGTGAAAATTCCGTGGATTGAGTCGCATAATTTTCCTTGCCCACTAATGCCTCTTACCAGAGCTTCTGTGTAGCAATCATAGCAATAGCATCAGTAGCAACCATCAACATTTACTTAGTTGTTTGTGCAATAGAAAAACATCTCGCTTATTTCGCGGTCTGCAACTTGGAGCTACATGCAGTAGCTCGTGAGTTTCCCTCCGTCAAAGGAGGGTTGCTATTTTAGTTATAATTTTTTCGGTTTATGAATCTTTGGTGCAAAAGACATGAATGATGACATATATATGGTCGTGGAATGTTAGGAAATGAAAATATGATTCCGTTCAATCAAACCACTGTTGATTGTTTGTCTACAAATCATTAAATTGGAATTTATGTTCTGAATTTTCCAGGTTCGAAAACTCATGTACTTGGCAGTAAGTACAGCTTTGAAGTCTAAAACTAAAGGAAATCTAGAGGAGAAGTTGTGGAGAATCTTTAGTCTACCTGACTGCTTCCAACTAACATCATACTGTAGATACGGTCATCGTTCTTCTTCAAACCGTTGCCTCCTGTGCCCCTACTTTGGAAGAGCTTAGGGTAGCAGATATTAATGAAGATGACTTGCAGCATCTTGCTCGCGATAATATTGTCTAGAATTTTGTGTTCCATCCCTGTCTCGAAGCAGTATTCAGAGATTTTGTTCTTGTTGGTACACAACTTCGTGGCTTGGAAGTTGGAAGATTTCTACCAGGCCAATCTTCTGGGACATTTTAAAATCAATCATCGAAAGAAGCCAAAATACCCTGGAGTCTCTCAGCTAGGGTCACCGGCTGCCATCAAGCTCGGAAAACTTGTAATCCCGCCACTCGAAAAAGTGACTTCATTAGACCTTGAAGTTGATTATAGCGAAGGTCTCATTCGAGCGCTGTTGAGGAACATAAATTTTTCAAAGCAGTTTCCCAGCTTAACTTCGATCTCAATTACTTCGGATTATACAAGTGGTGTGGGGATAGAAAATTCCTTGAATGGCGAACGGATAAAATGGTAATTCGACGAAGATGCAACGGCCAACATCAAACACATACAATTATCGAGTATCTGTTTTGATGGTAGCATAATTGGGTTTTTGTCAAGGATGTTTCCAAATATCGTAAAATTTCATGCCACTGCCACTTACCCCGACGATTATGAAGATCTCTGGGCTGTTTGGGACTTGTGGTCACACGTAAAGTCAATTCAAATTGATGATGATACAGTAAGCGAATCGGCAAGCTGGAACAAGGATTACATTTTCTGCGGAATGAATCCTGAGGAAGTCGTGATTCTGCGGAATAAATCCTGAGGAAGTCGTGATTCTGCAATGTGAAGATAAAGAATTTCTTAGAATTCCTCCATTTCTTTCTGTCATCGTAAGTTCTGCTTACTTCGTTCCTGGTGGTTGGGGATAGAATACGGCGATGACCAAGGCGGTTGATATGTGTGAAGTAGCCTGAGGCGAGCAGCGCCAACCCCTCTACAGCTTACAAAATCGCGCGGAAGTTGTACGCCTATGTAAATATCGGATCACAAGTTGCACAAATGAATTCATTAGCATTAACTGTAGTTACGACGCAGTGTTGCAGATGTAACGGTAGCGCAATGTTATAGTTATAAATGTGATAAGGTTAAGGAGCAGAATGGTTTTTCCTAAAATAAAAATGACAAGGTATGAAAATTGGAGTTGAAAGTGATTCCCTTATAACTTTAGCATACAACTTTCACCAAATTTCTAACCACCCTTGCAGAGCTTTGAAGATTAAAACTTTTTTGAGGATTGGGATTAATTGAAAAGTACGATTATGGGGATTGAGAATTTAGAATTGAGGATTAAAATACAAGCTCTAAATATTAAGATTAAGAATGAGGATAAAGGATTGAGGATTAAACTAAAATGTCTGGAATTAGGATTATGGGATTAATTTTTTCAAAATTTTGAGTAGTCACTTGTAAGTTGCCTTTTTTATTCCTTTTTGAACTCAAACCATTTATTCGACAGTTTTTCAGTATTAAGGGCACGAAAAAATAGTTTTGACATCCAAATTGAGATAACGAATCAGACGCAGGTTTAGAAATGTCATCTCCGCAATCAAAGAACGAAAATTTTGAGCAAAATTCCTTACTTTAGCGATAGTTCGGATGCTTTCTTGTACTATGTGCTGAGCGATGACTAAGAAAACGAGCAGATTTTCCTCGAAAGCACGTCGGATTTTGCTAAAATTTTAATCCCAATGGAGTTTAATCTCAAGCACCTCAGATGGTCTAGGATTGAGAATTAATAATAGTACAAAATCAAGGATTAAGATTGCGGATTAGGATTATCTGCTTCGTATATGAGGATTGAAGTTTGAGAATTAATTTCAATCCTCAATACTAATTCTCAATTTAATCATCAATCCTCAATTTATCATCTTCAAAGCTCTGTACCCTTGTCATTTAAAGGGGGATAAAATGAAGTAGCTTCTTTAGCTTCTCAGATGGATTACCTTGGGCTATTATTGAACATGTAATCAGAATCCGTCGTAAAGGCAGTTAAAATTTATGTATACCTGTAGTGTATAAAAAGCATGGATTACGACTGAATCCATTAACTTTAACCTGAGTTTAGAATGCATTTAAATTATGATTAATATTGCGGAAGTCGCCCAATGTAAGAACACTGGGTAAGCGCTGGATCAGTCAAGGAGCAAGTGTAGGATTTCCATGTGCTTTCCACACATAATATGGCACAGGTACATCACATAGCGTAACTTCATAGCAATCCGCAAGGGTTTGTGCACCAAGATGCTCAATTTTCCAATTCCTCGCAGTATACGATCCTCCCGCGAGTACTTTACATTCTCCATCGGGGTTCAGGCGTCGGTCCATTTTGATGGGAAATACGAAATATTTTAAGGGCCTACGGCGAAATACGCATAAATCCCGCAAGCGTAAGGCGATTTGAGTCAGGTTTGTTTTAAAAGATAGAGAATAAAATTATCTGGAATTGTTTGCCTCAGTTTTTTATATCTTTCATAGATTTCTCAAAAATTCAAGCCAAAGATTGAATTTCAGAATGCAATTCAAAGTAAGCCAAACTTCCGAAACTGTTCAACTTCCTTTCAAAGTACAAGCAGAGAGCATGAGTACGTCAGTTACCCCAAAACCTGCAAGAATGTCCTAGAGAATTCAATTCTCTATCTTCTGAAACTAACGTAACTCAAATCGGCCCTCGAAAAAATTGACCGACGCCTGAACAACAATGTGGAATGTAAAGTACTCGGTAGGAGGATCATACACTGCGAGGAATGCGAAAATCAAGCACCTCGGTGCTCAAACCCTTCCGGATTGCTATGAAGTTACCCATACTAGAAGTACCATTTAGCGACACCTGGACCTACAGGGTGTCTCTAAGCTTTGTGTCAACTTGTTTCAGCTCTACAGCACAAAAGCCTGCACGGATATCGTTAAGGCGTTGTTTGGAGCATTCACGGAACGCAAAACCTATGGATATCAGTCCAACCAGTAGCATAAGACCTTGTCAAATGACTGTGCCGTGGTGCCGTCTGATTGAGGAGCCACAGGGCCGAATAGCCTCTATTTATGTAAGTGTTAAATATCGCTTTATTTTTTGCATGGCGCTTATCTACAACGGATCGACTCAGGATTACTTACAAATTAAAATTCTGCATTTTGAAAATAACGCTTCAACCTTATCGGTTGAAACGTTTGGGCTGTAGAACTAAAACAAGTTGGCGTAAAGTTTTGAGTCACCCCGTAGTTTTGCAAACCACCTTATTTTTCAGCATTAGTAAAAATCGTGATCATTTCATGTTCCCAAGTTTAACTCCCCTGTGCAAAAGTACAGAGGTTATCAACTCTTTCCTCAAGTTCATAAGTTGGAATCTCCAGTACCATGTACTTTCCAGAGGGATTGCAAAGGGTTGAACTTGTGATGAAAAAAGTCTCACTATTTTCACTAATACTGAAGCCCTACGTTGATGCTAAAAATTACATTTGAGAGTTCTAGGCTTGTATCGATCGGCACACGGTTGGAATCAGCTGACGGCCTTTCGGCTGAATCCAGCCGTTTGCATGCATATTTATAACGTCTTCATGCATGTATAAGTACTTACGAAGCCATTTAATAGGATTATCCTACAACTTGCTTTACCCATTTACTTGAATCCCACTTTGGAATTTTCAAACTTTACGAATAGGCTTTGGTTATTAAAATAAAGTTGTATTATTTTGTTTTACCATTTTCATTTCACCACAAGCACATCGACGGCTAAACTGCAAAAAGCCAGCATTCGATTTTTGACATACAAGGGGACTTCATAACATGTCAACAAAGCACAATTCAACGATTATGCGCGCTCGAGAGGTCCTCCAGAGAGATTAATCGTAGCCAATTCGTAGGTGCGGAAATTCAGATTTGGCTGAGTTATACGCGTTATACGTCTTCACAAATAATCCCACGTTAAATCCCAGTTTTGAGTTTCGACGGATTTTTGAAAAGCCCGCATGAAATGCCTCTCCTTGAATCCGGTTGCACGGTGGTAATGTGCTTTTGGAAATTAGAAAGTATCAAAACTACACTGTTTCTGAAAATTTGGCCGCATTTCGAGACGAAAATCATACTACCAAATGTTTGCCGTTTTTCTCATTATGGGTGTAAATGAGTACTTACGCGAAACTCAAAACTGGAAAATTCTAACGAGATTTGCTATGGGATTTTAAGTGAAGACGTATCCCCGTTTGGTGCCCAGTAACTTTGAGGGACCATACCTCAGCCAAATATGAATTTCCGCGCCGAGGAATTGGCCATTCTTAATCCCTCTGGAGGACCTCTGGAACGTGCGTGGTCATTGATTTGTGCTTTGTTGACATGCAAAAGAATTCCCTTCTTAGCTGCAAAAACCAGCATACACTAACAAGGGGACGTTTTCAGGTGTCCGCGGCGCACAGCGCGTTGCATGCAACGCGCAGCTCATCCATAACGATTACCTCTCTGAAAGCGGTAGGTGCGGAAACTCAGATTTGACCCTTCTGGAGGGTCACAAAGTTTTAGGTCAATAGCTGCAAAGGAATACGTGCAAACTGAAAAATCCCATGTTAATTCCCATAATGATTTCATACACACTGTGAGTCATGAGACGAAAATTGGCTACGAAACTTTCTTTACCTCAAGGCGGTGAAATTTTCAGAAAATGAAAAATGTTGGTTTTGTTACCTCTCAAAGTGGATAATGCCCCAATTCAACAACAGTAGAACCGATTTTGAGCGTATTTTCAAAAATCACTCGAAATCCAAAACTGGGAAATCCTTATGGGATTTTTCGGTTTGCACGTATTCCCCCCTTCGCAAAGTTTTGACCCCAAAACTTTGTGACCCTCTGGTGGGGTCAAACTTGAGTTTCCGCACCTACTGCTTTGCAGGAGGT
>WJFA01001365.1:0-22050 GCA_009870155.1 Pseudobourletiella spinata | reverse complement strand
CAAGTATTTGACGCTATCCATCTGCATGCCAACTGCAAAATACCTAAATAGGTGTTACAGGATTGTGTGTTCAAATACCAAATACATATTTGAAATACTTTATTTATGTATTTAGTATTTCGAAACCCAAGTATTTGGCAAAGCCCTGTTCCATACCCATGTAGGAATACCATACACTGTTTGACGTACTTCAAAAGCAATCGAAAGCTGAGGCTTTAAGATTTTGTTTGGTATCATGCTTGGTCAGATCGGTTCAGTGGTACCGGAGATATATTGCATGGCTAAAATCACATGGTTTTTTAATATTACCGTGAAGTACGCGCTTCAGGCCTGATGCATCAATTTTTGTTGGGCCTAAACTCCAAAATCGATGGCACGGGATGTGTGGACTAACCACCGCAACGTAAAAATGTCGCACTTAAACACTGCTCGGTGCACAGTACGAGACTGGAAAGGGGTAGAAATTTTTGATCGTCTCTATTTGATGAGTATCCAAATACCCCACACCATACAACCCCAAGTACACAAAGCAGAAAATCCTTGCCCTAGTGCTGTGGTTGATAGCCTAAAATCGCCTCGTTGCTAATAAAATTCGTTTATTTTATCGAACAAATCCGTGTGCACCAATCAAAGCTGAACCATTTAGATATGGATGGAAACACGACCGTCATTCTTGGCGTTCCGGTTCCGAGTCGGAACCGGAACGTAATTTTGTCGTTCCGTTCCGACCGGAATCGGAGAAGTTTACTCGTTCTAATTGCAGGTCTTTAAAATTTGGGATGTGTCAGGCTTATTCTACTTTCGTGGCTACTTTCTATGACCTGTTGCAGACTATTTTTGTTATTTAAGGCTACGGTTCGCATTGTGCTCCCGAGAGCTTGCACAACGTGATTAATTTGATGACGAGATTATCCGAGCGGACAACGGCGCTTTCTCTGTTAACAGAGGTGTGCACCTTCCACACTTAATTAGAAGCTATTGGACCCACGCCTGATCAATCCAACAAGTGACTGACCTGTTAATTTGTTTTGAAAATGAAATCATGGGTGACCATGGGAAAACAAATTGAGTTTCTAGCTCTCATTATGAAATTACTAAACAAGTTCATAATTTTCTAGAAATTGCCCTAAGAAGAACATTATGTATGATTCCTTGGTCATACCACGAAATTAAGTACCGAAAATAGCTTTTCAGGGCTAACTTTAATGAATTCAAATCAGTCAACTAAAATTGTAAAACTACTGTTTCTTGGGTGGAATTTTTATTTAAAGCTCTGTGTTTCTCGAAAACGTGAGAACATAGAATACAGAATCAAAGTAAATTACTTGTAGTACCGTATTTTTTTGAAACATTGTGCTGAACGGTGCAAAGCAAAGTCTGGCAGCACTGAAAATGGCACAGTTGCAGACATACCATTTTGAAAAGTAAACTGTGTACCAATGATTTGTTGGTAACGCAATCGCTTTTTATTGGTCCAAATGATTTTGGAATATTTTTGCTGGAATTTAAATCTTTTAGTTAAACATTTTAGGAAACCTACATCTGGCAGCTTTTAGAACCTCGACACTGTCCTACACACCTGTAGCTGCATAAAGCCTACGCATGTGTTGGGTACATAACCCATCATATTAGTACCATGGCTGGAAGCAAGCGCTAACGTCGTATTGTATGACGAACACAGGTTGAAAAGAATTAGGGCACAGCGGACTCTCATGTCTTTGTGTGGGGCCACGTGTATGCTCCAGAATGATAGAGAAAGTTTTCAGTTATCAAATTTCAACTTGAACTCCATTCAATGTAACTTCTGATTCAGTCCCTCGTACAGAGAGCCCTACTTCCTTATATGAACTCAAAACCAATTTCCCATTGGGTCTCTGCCTTTCAACTCTTTTTGGGTTTCTTTCCTGCGTGTGCGGGCAACGAATGAGATACTATGATAAACCATTACGTCCCAGCGGGCCCAATTCAACCCTAGCTGTAGCTATTATTTTCTACGTGGACATACTTACAATGTGTCAAACTTGTGTAGCTAATACTGATTTTGTTAACAGGATCAGTGGTATTTAATTAAACCAGCTGCACTCCCTGTTTGGTGTCGTGATTGCGTATCTTTTTTTATACAGCTATTGAGCCAAATTCTAACGGTTTACCCAACATGGCTTTATGTAGTCGGTGTGGAACGAGCTGGAGGAAAGTCTAAACCCACTCACACACAGCCTATTATTCCAGCTCCGGTCCGAATTTATCATGACATTAGTCATTCAGGACAGCGCATTAATGGCTCAGTTGTTCAGATACTACGGACACTTCCCTTGGTTCCCGCTGTCTGTTGTTGGCTGTAATACGGCTGTACCGTACATTTTAATATAGGCTTATCACTCCCAATGGAAGAGGTTTCATCTGCTCATATCTCTACCCCAACAAGACTATATGCAGAGGCAGGCACACAAAGTGAAGAAAGACTATCATTTCCTGGTCCTAGTTCAAATTGTGCATAAGGGTATACTATGGTGCAGTTTCCAGCGTGCAAAGACATCCTCCAAAGGTTATGATGACATTCTACAGTAACTTTACTCTCAAACCAAGTCCTACCTCTACCCTCATCTTGTGCGTCTAGAGAAGAGTAAGGCAATTTTTGCGAGCCTTCAGGACATCGCGTCGGGTTGCATTGCCCTCGAGTACAATCGAATTTGCCCGTCTCTCATCGACTACCATCTAAGGAATGGTAACTGGGTAAGAATTAGCGCATAGTATTCACGTTTACTTGGTAAATAACGGCTGGCTTGCTGCGTTAGTTCTCTTGTACAGTAGCACATGCAGAAAGTCCACTCAGAATGCGGAGGAAGAAACCAGGAAGCAAACTTGATAAACTGCTGTCAGTGTTCATAGTTCCGAAGAAATAAACTTACTACTTCAAATAATATTTAAATATTCATAATTAGCAAGAACACTAGAATATTCACAGCGCACTTGTTGTAGAAAGTGCACGCAACTACTACTACTCTGCAGATATATAATAAGATATCACATCATGAACGGATTCCTTAGGATCAATGCCGTTCTTTTGTGTTAAAGGAAAGAATTAAGTGGCAGTGATTGATTTTCACCATCATTTTCTCCATCTTTGGATAAAAATATGCCTGAGGCTGTGTACTTGAGTCCTCAGAGTGTGGAAAAACATGTCGCCGAGATGCTGACATTTTCAAATGTTCAAGGTTGTAATGATGATTCAAGACGCCATTTCGCTGTACGCAGAATCTGTGGAAAGTACGGAGACTAAAAGTTGATAAATCAATAACGCTTTGGCGGCTCTACCGTGCTCCAGAGTTCCGAGAAAAGCATGAGAGCTTTCAGTTTAATTAACAAACTTGTCCAAGGGTGTAAAAATGAAGTCAAATTTTCCACAGTACAAGTAACTTTCGTAAACATAGCACTGTCCTTATTTGCCGAGGCGCCAACGGAGAGCGCACCAGAAGTTCCATCCTACTTTGCTGTCAATAAGCCTTCTGTAATAACGGTGGGGATGGATCTATCAGAATTCCTTCCGCACTCGTCAGTTTTAAATCATTTTCCAAACAATTGTGCAAGGGTACAGAGAATAAACTGGGTGCGACTGGAAGCATTTACCTCGAAACGGACTGGTTGTAAAATATACAGTTGGAAGTTGAATGGCAAATATCGGCCTATCAATGCAGTGATGCTGATGAGAGCCGGAAGGAGCCGGAATGGATAATCATTTCCAAAATGACAAATGAGGACATGAATTACAAATAAACGACCTGAATCTCACCTTCCACCTATAGCAGCTGCTCACGGATATCGTTACATACCAGTGTTCTGCAGAATGTACATGCGCTGGTCACGTATTACAATTCAGATGTCGTCACCTCCTACCAATCAATTCCATGTCAAAAGTTTCCCAGCGTGGTCATAATCTCCTCAGCAAAATCCATCTACTGTCATTTCACTATCCGTCCAAGGTGATGAACATGCAAGACGTTCATTTCCTATATACTTAGGTACATCTATACACATGCCACTTTTGTTTTATTCAGTAAAATACCCAGTGTTGGCCAAATTACTCTATGCGCCGCCGCTGGAAATTCAATAAATATAAAATGGTAACTGAGAGTATCTACAGGAGTGAGTAATGGCTGGAATCCTCTCGTCAGATGTGAGTTCCATCGCAATCTATACAATGCATTGTGAGTTCCAAGGTTCAAAAGGCAGAGAAGCGGGTAAAGTATCATCGCGGATCCCATTGCTGGGGTACGTATCCTAAACGCCAATGAGCTCCACAGTTCATAGTGCTCAGTAAAGAGGAATCTCATGGGACCTTTAGTTTGAAGAGGTTGGATGAACGTCAAAGCTGAAGCAATGCTCTATGCGGGATAAATAATCAGGTTGTTCCAGTTCATTACAACGGGATTTTCAAAGCTTTCCCCCACCAAGAATGCATCAAATTTGGATGTGACTCACGGTGAGATAGGCTCACTCACACGCGCTTGACTGCACTGCCAATAGTAGACAGGACTGATGCATGTATATATTTTGGGGAAAGGTGTTAAAGCCGCAGTAGGGTGACGGGGAGTGATGACATTTTGAGCAAACAGTAGTTAATTACGTAGACAGGGGAGAAGTTAATCTGGAGAAGTTGATCGGGACAGATGATCGGGCTAGAGCGTTTTAACCTCATCATCCTGTGCATGGTACAATGAGCCCACTTTGATGACTTCGTGTCAAAGGGCCGCGCTACGTGAGATGTGAGTCTCATCCGACGGGTTGGAGAGAGTCGATTGCACAATTAGTTAGTAGTGCTAGTAGACGGAAAGTCCCGTCTTTATTCATTTTACTCCTGCCCTTACCCACTCCAGCCCGCAGATAAAGTATGCATGAGCTGATCCAGATGGACAAATTGGACGCCGGCACAGATGTCTTTTGATGACATAATTAGCTTAACATTAATATTCCGTACGCGATCATATCCATATCTAGGATGGGGAAGCTTGTAATTAGGAACCTAATGGGAGCTGTTAAAGCGGATAATAATTATAATAGGAATAATAATAATATTGGTACGTGGAGTACACAGCCGGATGTACAGTTCAGATCCTAAAAATATTGCCAACTTGTCAAATGCATGTCACACGGACGTTCCCTGTCACAGTCTCCCACCAGCGATAACAATGACGAAATCGCTTTGGCATCCACCATTTTACTTAACTGAGAGGATATTCCTGAGGCCTTCTTCGGTCCAAAGCGCAAAGGGGTGGACAAAAGTTGAGAGAGCACGGTGGGAATACATGACGGTAATGTAAATTCTCCTTGTAAATGGTCACTTCTCAGTCAGTCAAGATACTGAAAATGGAGTACGAAGAGCGATTGCAACAAGCCGGTTCAGCTGTAATGTCCCATCCAGGGTGGGTTATATGGGTTATTAGTCTTTTATATTATGATTTGAACGTCTAAATGAGTCTCTCCTTGCTGTCATCATGAGAGATGAAGAAGGGAGGGGGCGTACTGTGGTTATGAGCAGAGTCTAATGGTTTGGAAGAAAATGGTATGTACATGCGGGATGTGGTTTGGACCCTCTGGAGATAATGTGAAATATCAACCCCGGCTTGCACAACCTTCCTATATAAGTACAGAGTTAGTATGTTTGCGTATAAAGAGCTTGGGGGATTATGATTGTGGACATCAGCTGGTGTATGCGGCCATGAAATTAAAATCCCACTATTATGAGCTTCAAACAGACACATGGGGAAGAGGCACATTTGTGGGTTGTAAGCATGTTCGACTAGCGAAGTATAATATGCACATCTACGATCCCGAAATTTCCAACCTCATTCTAATCAACAACTTGGACCCTGGAAACTTGTTTAATTAACCTAAATTCTTTGGGAAAAGGGAGTGCGAGGGGATTTGGGGAACGGGGATTCGTAAAGAGTGTGTAATCGGCCATTTGCTTTCCTTGAAGGACCAAAGGAAGAGGCGTATACAGTCACTTATTTACATTCTTTAAATTGGCATGATGGAATGTATGGGTTGGCAATTGCGGTGGACATAGTGACAAATTTCTTTCTTAGAAGCAAGTCCAACTTGAACTGAATAAGAATCAGTGGTGATTATTTTTATGTTCCCGCCAGGGATTCTGCAAGGCCTACTGCGGCCATACTAGAGCTAAACCCGTGTGTGCATATCCAACGGACACTTGGGAATCCTAATGACGAGGGAGGGGAGACGAGATCTCCTCGTGTCGCCAGGCCAGCATTTCCCAAGCTCCCTGGTATTGTTATTAAAGAAAAAAGGAGGGGCATATGCATTGGCCCAACTTCACCTTAGAAGGAATTCTGCTATGACGACATCCTAGCGAGTTGACAAGTCGTCCCAATGACGATTCTATTTTCCTATGTAAATAATTTAGATCGAAGTCGAAACTACATTCTCTCTACTTCATTTTGTGGAAATTGTAAAAGTTATATCTTCCTCGGCCATACTGTAGACTTGTTTTTTATATAAACTTTTTCTGCAGGGGATTGAGGGGGCGACGTTGATGGACAAAGTTTGGAGGGGTCCCTTGAGCATCTCATCCACCGAACATTGAATGAAATTTTAAAATGGAATGTCCAACAACCTTCGACCTTTCAGGCGAAGGTAAAACTTCTCTTCTGTCCCATAATAGCCACTGCGTGGCTTGGCTAGGACTATTGAGGTTCTAAAAGCTTATTTATTTCATTGGCATACACAGCACTACGTTGTGAGGAGTCCCTGGTTTCAGCCAGGTGCGAGTAAAATTCTCGTGTTTGAGAAACCGTCGTTCCACAACTCTGTTAATTACAATACAGTCTCGTTTAAAAGTTTATTATGAAATTTACACTTCGTTTTCTGTCTGCCCTATACGCATGGCTATGATACTATGACACAGAGTAGAGGCATTTGACGTCACGCAATGGATAACAACATTACGGGAATATTCTCCGATGAACTCATAGTATTACGAAACGAGTGTCAACTGATGAATTGATTGTTTCGTAAATGCTAAACGATTTTGATTTCACATAATAACATTACATATAAACATTACCTATTATCTCTCACAAAATAGTAGGTGCGGAAACTCATTTGAGGCTCACAAATTTTCGGGGTCAATGAAATGTGGCAAAATGGGGTATAGGTTTAAACCGAAAAATCCCAGGTTAAATCCCATCAGGATTTTCCAGTTCAGGATTTTGAGTGATTTTTGATAAAACCCTCAAAAACTTCCTTACTGCTGTTGTATGTGGGTATTATCCACTTCGAGAGATAACAAAACCAATATTTTTTCTGTAAATTCTCCCGTCTTCTGATGAAATTCGAGCAAATTTTGGTCTGATGAACCACTGTGTATTAATGGGGACTCACTCGAAATCCAAAATTGGAAAATCTGAATGGGATTTAACCTGGGATTTTTCAGTTTGCACGTATCCCTTTTGCAACTATTGTGACCCTCCAGAAGGGTCAAATCTGAGTTTCCACACATACCGCTTTCAGAGAGACTCTCTGGAATGAGCCATGCTCTGCGAACACCTGACAACGCCCCCTTGTTAGGTCAGTAAGTGATGTAGTCAATATGACCCAAATGCCCGACCCCCAAAAGTTGACATAAGTGTTCATAATTTAAAATGCACTTATGTCAACTTTAAGCACTATGACTCCTGCCAACTTTGATGTACGCTTTGTTCATAATTTAAAATACACTTATGTCAACTTTAGGCAGTATGACTCCTGCCAACTTCGATGTACGCTTGAGAACTCCGCTTGTTCTAAAATAAAACTGTTTTTTTAAGACATGAGGAAGCTATCATGCTACTTAACTGTGTTGTTATGCACGTTTGCTTAAATGCTAAATCATGAACACGACGATTAAAATACATTGAAAACAGGCAAATATATAACATTGCATTCAAAATACTAAAAATTCATTCCGGTCGTATTTTGAATAATTTTAACTAATATCACAATAATACGCGATTTGCGGAAAAAGCATAATCAAAATTTAAAAAAGAGCATAAAAAGCATAAAAGAGATCCCAAAAAAGCATAATCGGCCGCTCGAAAAAAGCATAATTCTTTCGGCCTTATTAATGAAAATTATTATTTCGTACACTGGGTAATTGGGCATTGTAATTTAAGTTTTAAGAAACCTTACCAAACCTAACGATACTGTACATCGCCTATAAGTTCGTTATCACTGACCAAACCACTATTTTCGCTACGAACCACCGAAACTAAACCAGAACCGCTAAGATTTCGCTCCTGCTCCTGCCCGTCGGGTACCGGAGCTACTGGCAACGCTCACAGGAACCATTGACTCCGGAAGGGAGAGGCACGCACTATTGCCGTCTCTTTTTTCGAAATTTTGAAAAGCGCACTGGGGACTGACGACGTGTAAAATTTAACTTCATTAATTTTTTATCAAATTTTGATTCCTTATACTTCCCTATTTTTGTCATCACTGTCCACCAGCTACGCTCCATTTACCCCCTTTCGTTTGCCGTCATTAAATTTCTTCGGGACTACATGTAAATTTAAAAACCATGCATGAAATATTAATTACCGCTGTTCCCCTATTTACTCGGTATGTGAATGCTAAAGAACAAGGAATCATTTCATTCAGAGAGCGACACTGCACGACTGTACTAGCTGTTTAAGTAAACTTCCACGGCAGCACGAAAATGCGCGAAGTACAATTGCAGCAACTAATACGACCTACAAGGTGTCCCAAAACGTTGTATTCGATTTGTTTTGGAAACAGGAACTACAGAACGATTTTTCGGGGTGTTTTAACATGGGCGTAAGCAGCAGCTTCAAATCCATGCACAGGCCAAACGGTTTGACACACAGCTATCAATTTGGACTTTTTCCAGAGCTAAATACAAGGGTAATTCATAAGGTGGGCCGAAAGGTCATGTTGTAATTTTCTGATCGTCGGGTCATCGGAGGTCACATTTTTAGATAGCCTGTAACTTAAATCAAAGGAGTGGATTGTTCTTATCATAAGCTCTCGAAAAAGTCCTCATTTATACCGGTGTGTCAAACTGTGTGGCCTGTGCGTGGATTTTGGATTTGAAGCTGCCGTTTACGCCCATATACACCCCGAAAAATTGTTTTCCGGTTCCTATTTCCAAACTAGTGTGGCGATTTCGGGGATATTTTAGGGGATGTAATCCCATAGACTCAGCTTTAATTTGAGCCATCGTTTATAGGCCTCGCTTGAGTAGTTCGCATTTTATTTCTGAAACAAATCGAATGCATCAAGGTGGGACACCCAGTATTACTTTGAATTTCTGCTGGCAGAACCAAAGTCCGCGGAAATGCATAGTAATTATACGGAGATACAGGATATCCTTGACAATGCTCTCTCCGAGTCTTCCACGCTGATCGGTCAGAATGAATTTTAGATAGAAAAACAGTCTTTCGACGGAAACTTGTGTCACGGGATAGCTGATTACTGTCTATGCCATCTCATTTCACCGGAAAATTATTACTCATCGTGTGAATCAAATGAATACGAATGCATTTCTCCAAAAAATTTAGGGATGCAAATGCAGATATAAATATAAGCCTGTTAGCAGCACTATGGAGTTCATTTTCACCATACTGGTACGCCTAGTCCTTTTCGGATGTCGGAAGAGTACTAGCCGTACAGGTGATATAGCTAAGTAATCAAATTAACTAAGCGATCAAAATTGAAACGATTAAATGAGCCGTTCGTTGTTTCCTACAGTCAAGTTTCTCTGATGCCATCGCGTCATAAACAGTGCTGAAGCTTGAGGATGGTAACAATGAAATTCTTCCAGCCTAGTACTCAGAACAGATGAACTTCCTTCTTGTTCGCCTGTGGCATTTCTTCGTGAATAAATGGCAGAAACATGGAGCATACGCCTTGTTTCAACAAACGGCCGTAAAAATAAAATTACAGAATGACTTTATCTTGGTAAAACAATTGAATGATTACCCATTACTGTAACGACAAATTTTACCAATGACGAACGAGCTCTAACGACTTATATAGCGAAATACAGCATCGAGGTTCAACAGTTTATTCCGATATTATAGATTCTTCAGTAGTTGTCAAACGCAGGTAACAACTCAAATTTAAGACCGCAAAAGCGTATTAAAACGATAAAATATGCATCTTGATCTTAACGGAAAGTGTACAAAATCAAGAGGAATGTACAGACACCAATTACTACTCCAAGAATAATTGAGTCTTTCCTCTTTTTAATGTTAATCTTGTGGAGAAGGTTATTGATAGCCGGGAACCTGGATGTGATGTCATTAACTCGCGACTGAAATTTTTTGAAGGCAGCACGCTGGTTCACAAGACTTTCCTTTGTGTCTATGGCGATACTGATTTGCTCATCAACCATCCGTTCCGAGCTAAAATGTTCAATAAAAATTAGTTTAAAATCAGATCAATTGTTAAGAAGAACACTAGAATGTTTCCTTACTTCTTAAGATGATCGTGCTCCTTCATGTACAAATCCATACGACGATTCAATGAATTCTTGCTCGAGCTAGTTCAAAAGATCGGCCAAATACATAATCAATGACAGCATTCTCAGTGAATTTCGCAAAAGAAACTTATTCGAAGATCGGACTTACTCGATTTCTTTTCTTACTCCTTGTAGTAGCTCCTCTCTTTCTCTGCGATTCCGCAGGTTCGTCTGTGTTTTACGAAATTCTTGTGTATAATCCTGAAGAATATCTCTATGCCGTTGAATTGTATGCGTCAATGCTGGCGTGCACATTCCCGGTGTACTGCTCGAAATCGACGTCATATCTTCATTGACTTTATTTAGTTTCCCCAGCAAACTTTGTATCTCTTCCGAAAGGGATTCAAACATTCGGTCACTGGATAGTAACGGAGATGTGTCACTTTCGCTACGTAACAAATTTTTCATATAGTTCATCAACACATTGAACATCTACCGAGTTAGAAACTCACCTTTCATTTATATATGCGAACGCATTGGCCCCAATTTTACTGTAAGATACAAGTTTCGTATCAATCTCATTTTCCAGATACAAGGCTTCCTTCCGCAGTTCTGCAAAGACACACGAATAAATACGTCATACGAATAAAATGAATGTTACGCCTAAAAGTACGAAACAATGATATCTGCATGGATATTCATCTCAAGCCCACTCACCTTCCCAGCTTGCTCTTCGTATCCATAGTTTCCATTGATTAAACGCCTTCAAAACGTGGATGAATGACTGGAAACACAAAATTTGGATTAGAAATTACAATCAAAGCACTTAATTTTTTCACGGGACTATTCAAACAGTGAGGCTGAATTCGAAAACAGATTACATTTACAATCTATCATTACTAACTGTTATCTTTATACACGTTACAAACAAATGTAAGAACTGTCAATGTACACAAGTTTTAAGTGACCAAGTCGTTCAAACTCACACTTCTTCTTGAACTCTGTTGTTATTCCCTATCCCTATGCATATTATTTCCTGTCACCCCGTGAAGATGACGTCACCCTGATTCAGCTGCTGTTATCGACCTCCGTTTGTTCCTTCGTACTCAAACCTGTTCATAAAATAAGAGGCTATTTCAGAATCATTCCACAAAGCTGCTGTGCCACCTAATAGATCAGCTCAAAAATGAATTCACAAATCACAATCAACAATTAGGTTATAAGATTTTCATTGTCGCAGGATCGCCTCAACTCTTTTTAAATACTAAATTAGATTATCACTTTCCTCAACACATACCCACTTCATCATTCTGAAAGTTATTTTACCTCAAAATCAAAGTGATACAGCCTCCGAAAAATACTGGCTGGAACCCAAATGACACCACTGTACAACACTATTACGCAGGAACTTGTTAATGCTCAGCTTCAGAGAAAAATATGATAGGATCACGTTACTTATAATTAAATACACACCACAGAGAACATCACAGTTTCAGTCTACTTGTTCTGAATACTAGATGATTTGGCTCTGCATTTCTGTATTGCTTACGAGATATGATTGTATGATTTCGAATTCGTTACGCCTGAGTTCCTCTGCCACTTTGGGAGAGGAAATAATACACCACGTAATCCTATGCCAGTCAGTCAGCTACAGACCAGAGGGTAGACAGACAATTCATTTGATTACTTCGCAATTCTTGTTGGCGTTGTACGTGAAAATTCGAAGGAAATACTCTCATAGCCCTACATTTGTATGATGGCGCCGCCGTCGAATATCCCGAGACTTTCTGTCACATTGGCTGTGCCTAGTAACCAGTAGAGAGCGGAAGATCTAACTTATTGTCAATTTTAAATTTTTTGAGGCAAGTTTGGCTCGGAACCGGAACACCTGGCCGCATGCATACATGAGATCCTGCAGGCACAGGTAACCGTCCTCCCCTTCCGTTCATTTATTATGCATACGTGTACACACTAATGCAAGTGAGAGACCTGTAGGCAGCCGTTACACACATACTGATCCACGCTGTGGGTTGTGTTAGCCGTTGACGTATTCGTTGCTATGTTAGCTTGTATAGTGCCCCTTGCTGTTGGGTTTTTGAAAAGTGAGGTTGACACTGAGTTAAAGGTTCTCCGTAATCACCTGAATTTGTAGTTGGTAGTGTTGTTATCTATACAACTGTAATATCACAGGTAAAGGCCATATTTGTATCTCTCCTATTTGCGTTATCCATTCATCCAGATCCAGACCTGTAGACTTGGGATTCATCCTTTTAAAGTTGTCGTTTGTGCTGTGATAATAGAAGCTCGAGTTTAGTTCTTCTGTGAATATTGTAGAAGTTCCATTGGAAAATGTTGCCGGACAAGAAAAGTACTTCATTCACTTGGTTGCAAGGTGCACGCCGGCCGAATGAAGCTGCCCATGAGCGGCTGGTAGAATTAAGTGACAACGAAAATGCGATGGACATGGAAGCTCCTGCGGTTCCAATGGAAAAAGAAGAATCAACCAAAGAAAATAAGCAACATCGAGTGAAGAAAATGACAAGGATGGGAGCATCCTCTCTCCTTCGACGGGCGCCGAATTCAGGAATGATGTATCAATGTATGGAACAAGATTTTCAGGAAGAGGATGAATTCGCCTGTACTGGCGAAAATGACAACGTTAGTGACAGTAGCAAAGGGTCTGCATCTTCGAATTTCTCAATCGGCCGGAAATTGAATAAAACCATAAAGGATGTGAGAACTTCTATTGGAAATTTTTCACAGGTAACAAAGGAGTAGTCCAGAGTGTTATTTGATCCAAGGAAGCATAGATCTAGGTGTAATCAAGCATTTTAATATGTATTTCATGTTTGCAGCGCTTGCGGAAGTCAACAAGGCGGAGGTATGCTTTAGGAGACAGCGCTTCTGCTGTGGATTTAAGTCCTACCCGTAGGATTTTAGGAAGAACTCCTACGAAGCTTTATAGTCCTTTCGGTTTCGATTCTCCGATTGGGAAAGCGTCTGGTCGTCGGTAAGTCTCATTTATTCAGTGTGCAGTATGTTGAGACGATGAAAAAGTAAACTTTCGTAATATTCCAGCCACAACCCACCAATGACGCCGCGAATGTCTCGGGTAATTTTATGATTCTTTATTATTCTGACCAGAGTAAGAAGGAAGTTTGTCCTAATTTCTGAAAAACCTTGGGAGACGAGTAATCTTACAGTTCGGTTAATCTTGTATTGCTCCAATATGGCTCTTGTATGCTATAATGAGTTGTGTGTTTTTAAAATTTAGAAGGCATCATTGCCTGGTCCTGTTCGACTCTACAATAGTCCTGTGGACAAAGACCGACGAACTCCTGGTCGGGTTGGATTACGGGATATTAAAAACTCACCAGTTCAGCGACAGAGTTTCCGATTCTAGTGGGAAACTTTTCAGTGATCCTGAGGAAAAATTTTTGCTTATTTCTTTGAACTGCTCAGTAATTTTAATCAGGTTCTGATAAAGTTAATCTCTACGAATCGGAATCTGACAAGCATTGTGAATTTTTGCATGTAATCTTAGTGCTCATTTTGACCGATTCTATGGAGTGAGTTCTTATTTATCAGCAATAGAAATAGAGTGAAACTATTCTATCTTAATTGAGGAGAGCGAAATCGTGAATGTGAAGTGTGTACAGTTTTCCAGGAGGTAATCTCAATAGCTTAGTACGTTTTGAAGAATATTTTAGTGAAATATGTTTTTTCGTTTTGTAAGAGTAGCATAGATCAATAAGTTCATCATGTTGTATTAGCTGTTCCAGAATAGCGGCTGTATTTCCCAGAACGTCTAATTAGAATTTCGATGATCGCAAGTATTATCTCGTGAAAAGTTGAGTTCCATATTTTAACATACTGCCCGATATGATGACGAGTTGGAAGTACCATAGATTGAATTTCGTATTTGAGCCAGTCACACCGTGTTTTTGAGACTTTTGTAAAAACTCTCTCATCGTAGTTGACATTGTTACCATTACTCTTGCAGTGTAACAAGTTTTACACCTGGGAAGGATGCATGTTGGTTGTAAAAATGTGCCTATTTTCTTGACGTAGAACCGGGAGTAATGCGGAAGTAATTGATTACAATAAAGACGAATCGAAGTAAAGATTTGTAAAATTTTGGATTTGGAGAATGTTATTTCATGTAGCTTGATCTGGTGAAAGTATCTAGAGCATATAGTGCAAAGCTATAGTCATGAGCGCACTAATCCTGGGCCTGGATCGAGGTGGATCCAATTTGTTGATTCCATACTTTTAAATGCTGAAGGAAATGAAGGAAGATGTTGCGGCTAATGCAAAGAATTGAAGAAATTGTGAGTACGAACATTTAAGTCAGCGTCATCATTAAGACAGTTGTGATTATGAATTTGTGAATGGCTTATGAACTTTTCGGTTTGGCTGAGAACAGGAGAGCTAAAGAGATTTTTGGACCCACATATCGAACTAATATAAAAAAGACATCTGCGGTACTCCATAAACCATAACTATGGAAGACTATAACAAATATATGTGCGAGCGGCAAGATAAAACAAATTTAGTTATTCCAGTTGCCCCTGTCATACTGTTTTCAGAAGGCCAGGCTGCCTTAGTTTGTTCTAAGATTAATTAGAAGGTTTGGTTCAAAAGGATAGTGCTGTCCGTTGGACTGTAGTGGGGTGATTGTTACAACGACCGCTTGTACACTGTGCCTTCCAACTTACAGTTCCAACCACTCTCATCATTTAATTTTGCATGAACTCAAAGGAACTAAGATGCTTCAAACGAGGCTTGAATAGATTTAGAATTGATTTATTAATGGGAACCTCACAGATCTGCGTCTTTACGGGCTCAATTGAAGTAACACAACTACTGGGCACACGATTAAGTGGGGTGAAAACATTCATTACAAGCCGTTTTTGCATTGCACATTTCTCACTCTTGCCTGTCAAATCAAAACTGGCTCCGTCCCCGCTGTTCACTCCAATCATAAACTTTTACAGACTGTGGACTGCGGATTCACAGAGTGACACAAGACCACCTGAAGTCAAAAAACACAATCAGAATGATAATTTCGTGGATGGAAAACTTGAATTGTCACTATTATTTTAAAATCGTTTAATAAAAGAAACAACTACACGGGCACGCCACAGAAGCACTTTCGCCTCATAGTAACATTCGTACATATACAAATCTGCATGACTGGTAATCACAGCACAGAATTTCTCACTTTCAGTTCAATAAAACGTTTAAATACGAGATCGCGCCTTAGTTCCTACGTGTGTCTACGTCCACATACGTCCCATATCACACTACTCGTTTTTATCCTGACTTTTCATACGAAGACTTACATACGCGTCTCACGAAGAAATTCTTTTTCCTTCGATTTCTCGAATATGACTTAAACCAATGAATCAAATACTGTCTGGAAACAAGGTGATGACTTCTACTATGAACCAGTAATTTTTATCAATTTACTAGTACCCTGTCCATCCAAAAACTCTCTCCCTCGTCCATCAGAGGACTTCATTAAAGTGAGTTAATTCATCGAACCCATTCATCTTACTACTGAAATCAGTACTTCTCTAAACAGGTATACTAAACCAGCAATTAATTTCCGTCTACTGAGCTACTGATGCTAATGTACTGTACCTGCCCCATGTCTTGTGCCTTGTGGTAGCAACTAGTTTTGCTCCTGGCTCCCTTGGAACGAGGCAGCAGAGGGTCAAATGTGATGTATTATTTTATCAGGGCTACTGTCACCTCTTCGACCAATTAGCCCGTCAATGGCGACAATGGAAATCCCTACGGAATTTATTACTTTATGTGATTCATCCCTCACATCATCACTAAAAGAGTCAGAGTAACCTACAGTGATGACAATCAGGGACCACTGCGAACCTCCCATTCATCTTATCGCTCTCGGTTTGGAAAGATCAAGTAAATCACCTGTTCCAACACTTCTATTAAAACCGGTCCCTAATAAAACGTCAAGAACTTAGAAACTGCAGTGCTAATGACAGTATGATAGCTGATAGCCATAAAAAATAGATAGGCGACGAGCTTCCCTTCGCCTAAATCTAAGACAGCATTGCAATAGAGGAATTCATATGGAAATAATAGGTAGCCAGTGTGGAGTTATAGAAGGCAGACACGCCAGTTCCGTCTGGAACTGTCAACAGTGATAACCGCAGCAAGGACGTCGGTGGTGGAGAATTCTTATAAGCATAACTCCCAGCGGCAAAGACACTCATATCATCAATTATCAGATACCGAATGCATGTAGCTTGGCCTTCATTGTATGAGGTGGGCACGGGGTAGAGCCAGTGCGAATGGGTGGATGTGAATAGGGGAAACCCTGCTGAGGTTGGGTTGTGCTGAATTCGTGCTATGGAATTAAAAGCAGCATTAAAACCATGAAGAGCCCCTGTATAATTTGCATGAGTGAGCAGTTAAGGCACTGAAATCGTTTCACCGGCGAATGGCAAACCAAGGCTTGTAGGCACGCAGATTCTCATCTCACGATACCTTACTCAGTACTTGAGACGATCAAAACATTTTATTACTATTGATCTTTAACTTCTCCTCACCACCTCTCCCCGCGGATTAACAGATTATTTACATTAAAGGCAGTAATTAAATGCAGTTCCCATAAACTTTCACACTAACACACTAACCCTCATATCGGCAATAAATTTCTGATTACACAAATCACATCTTTTACGGGTTAACGCACTTTCCCGTCCAAAAGGCACATTTAGAGTATATTGGCAATAAGTTAAGATCGCTCAGTTCACTTACAATGACGAAAATCCAATTCCTCATTAGACGTTCAAAGTGCCATGTCGGTGTGTCTGCCAGTAGAGGGTAATTTATTCTCTTGACGGTCTCTTCTGCTCACATATAAATACTAGCTCCACTAGCACGGGTAATCTGTACATGACAATGGTTCCCTCATACATGATAGTCCGTTGCATAAGGTCAGCACGCCTTGTCACACTATGCCGGGTGGCATAAGAGATGCAAGGATCCGTGCGAACCGTGAATGATCCTTTTCCACGGTATGACCGTAATCCACTGTAAAATTTGCTGTAATTATGTCTACATCTTTCCTTCCTCATTTTCCGCTACTTTATGAAAGTCGCAAGAGCACGCTGGCAAAGATGTACCGCAGATGCACCGAGGGCATTCAGGACTCAGGAAAATATATATTATGTAAAAAGAAGCGACTGAGCTCTCCTCGCACAGTGTGAATATGCAACGACGGTGCGGCTTCGACGATGATGATGATGACCTTGAAAGGAAGATCTCCACTGCATTTCCTTCCATGTAGCAAGCCATTATAATGCTTTTTTTTCTTCTCCCTCTACACACCATAATCTTTATCACGATTCATTTGATATTCATCCACACACAGCGGCTCCTTGGTTCTATTGAACTCTACGATTTTTCCCAAGTGGTAAATGAACTCCGCTTAAGGGATTGAGGGGGACGAGAGAGAGAGAGACAGACAGACAGACAGAGAGAGAGAGAGAGAGAGAGGGAGAAAGAGATGTGGAAGGTAGAAAGAATTTTCATTCTTCACCTTTAAAACAGAGAACAATAGATGACATGATACTCTGATGCTGGAAAGCCGGAGGGATCTGTTGAAGAGAGGAATGCAGTCAATTTCAAGAGATTCCTCTCTGATCCCACGGCTCTCAGCATAATACTCTTCGTGGAAGGGAAACCTCCCTAAAAAATGGCGTGATCAACCTGAGTCAGTTCATTTGGTCACACCGGAATGGGAGAAACGTCCGTCACGAAAACCCCGCGTAATTAAGAGAATTGAGGGCAATAGGATTAAAACTCACAATAAAATTTTATTGAAGCGCCAACGTTCTCCGAAGAAGCACTAATCACGAGCTACAACTGTCAATTTTGGTTGTCTTCACTTCCATATGCAATTAACCATGCATATATATATATATATATACATATATATACATATACCCTTCATTGCAATACCGAGGTTTGCACGTGTGTTCCACACGATTAAGTATTTACTTAACAACGATGTATTCAGTCTCATAAAGGATTAAGAGCGGGAATATTTGGATACACAAGTGAGCTAAAGTTAGTGTATAAATTACTGGGGGGAGGGGTCAACCTGAGTCTACGTGTGTAATATGTTTTTATGCTAAATTGTCCACTTACTTTCAATTCCTTCCCAAAATTTTCTACATCCGTCGGTAACGACGTCGGACATGGGCAAGTATATTTTTATACGCTTGCTCCTGTGTTACTATGTGGAATCCAAAGGCGAAACTTGAACCGAACTTGCCCATCACTCACACCATACTTATACCCAGTGATGTGGTGATGTATCTCATGTTTACATGAAAGACAGAAACACGAGAGAACTTAACATCTTACAGCTGCCTTCACTTGGTTAAACATATATATATATATATATATGTATACGATACCAGACGATGCCACTCACATGAGCCCTCTCATCACTATGATTCTCACTTGAAAACAAATGAATTGGATCAAGAGTTTCGTTTCAAGCATACTTGTCCTTATAGCTCTCTTCCGTCATCACCGTTCACTGGGATGATGAGCATAATATACCATATGATCCGATCTGAAACAACGACAACGACAGCCGTGCTTGGCCATCACTCTGACTATTTGCGATGTCCGTGACTACAATTACACGTTTCCTCCTCATCCACTTGACCGATAATTAATTAATGAATAAAAATTTTGGCGGTTATGAACTCGTTAACTTGTTTAAATTACGACATTTGTGCATATAGACTTTACCTAGATAAATCATCTCTCTCTCTGCCACTCATTCCTGTGGTTTAGGTACGGCGCAAAAATTTTATCTACTCACTAAAACGATTACGATACGATTGCAATATGCTCTGTAGTATAATAGGAGGTAATATTTACGTAAGCATACACTATCAGAGCCATGGCAAGCTGGACGACTGAACGGGCGAATATCTGTAACACTGATACAGACATTCTGCATGTGTGACATTCTCCTTTCCCCCTTCATGCCAAACACGTACACATGTACAGCATGAGTAAAGCACCTTTGTTGGATCTAATAATAATTGTAGAAAACTAATATACGAAGGCAGATTTTCTATCACTATAACGATAAGGAGCGGAAGACTAAGCTATACAATCTAAATCTTGATCTATCATCTTGCCTTCACTCCCCTGTTGGATTGCATTCCATTTATGTACACAATCTTTTTCCTAATTCCAGAGTTCCAGTTTGTTGCCGCTATCATAATTATAGCTTTCTTGATCCAACTTTGGAAATTCCCAGAAGTTGCGTAGAGATGAACCCTCACTCATTCATAATCATCATCAGTCAGTCGCCCAATACTCCACCACTATAGCATTAGATAAAGTTTGTAGCCATGTACGCTGTATATTCTAATTATTCTATGTGTGATTGCATGACAAATACATGGTAAACAGGTTAGTAGCAGTATAGCGACCATATACTTTTTGGAGCACAGGTAATAAAAAGGCATCTTGATTAGCAGAGTGAGCGAAAAATACTCGAGAATATAAAAAACAAAATTACAAAACAAGAACAATGATACATATATAGCTACAAATAATAATAATGATATATAATAGCAATAATTAATTCAATAAAAATTTGGTTTCGGAATTTTCGTAACGCCATTGTCATTCCTCTTGCGGATGGGGAGGGCTTTCTGCTTCAACTCCGCCGCGGAGGAGGCAGTGGAGCAGGAATCATTGTTGACGCTGTAAGGAAGACTCGTACTATGGTGCTCTGGGCTATGCTCCCGCCTTTGCTCGAACTGTTTGATGGCCATCTCGATGTGAGATATTTTATCGGCATCCAAATCTAATTCCAAAGCCTTTTTAATCCACATTGCCAGGTCGGGGTAGTCATTAGAGGGCGGGTCTCCACTAAGGTTATCCATGGAATCACCCTGCCGGCCCCCTTGGTCTTGTCCAAAAAATGGAGCTTGGAAGAGATTAGCTCGCTGCCGTCGGGCTCCATTCGTTCCATTCCAAGTATTCTTACCAGGAGTACAGCTCCGGCTACCGGGAGTGCTGGCTGGACCCCCGTACGAGCGAGCCGCATTCAATGTTCCACCCATAACCCTCCGGTTTGCCTGGGCTCTGGGTGAAGTGCCATTTCTGTAAAACTCTACCGTCCCACCGGCTGAGAGGCTTCGGGTCGGTGGGCTCGGAACAGTGTGGGTGGATTTTCGAACAGGGCCGGGAGTGCCACTGCTAACCACTTTTTTTACCGCTCCCACACTGCTCGTCCTCTTATGGCCACTTTGGAAAGTCTGAGCCCCAGCTCCGTCCTCAGTTGTGGGGATTCGCTGGCGGAAGCCGAGCTGTCTGCTGGGTCGCTCACAGGATGCACTTCGCATATGTTCCCGGCTACTCGGCCGGATTGGCACCTTCATATTCACAACGCTGCTGCTGCTACTCTTGATAATGGGGGATGGACCGTCCGTTACCATGACCCCCTCGATCTCCGGTGTGTGGCAATGACCAAGCTCCTCGTCAGTTGAGCGCGAGTCTGGTCGCTCTGTAAAATTTATGTGACAGAAAAAAAACTTGTTTAGTCCATGATTCTGAACTTCTCTGCACATTGTGCATAATACAAAGGAAGTAACTAACAACTCGTGCATATACACACACACACACGCATACACATATCCACATGGACTAGAGTACACAGAGCTGTATGACCGATCCTTATCATTCGCAATTATTTGAGCATTAGAAATTTTGATACGTTATTCTTCTCGGATTTAATACTCCCTTGCCAGCGGGAGCCGATCATCCACAGTCTTAGCCACGAGGGAATAAATACACGATACCTATTCACTGTTTAACCTCATGACATGTCAGGACTCATTGTGGATTCAATCCACTCCAAATCCTCATCCTTCCCACCTAATCTTCTCACATGCTTTCCTGACAAATAACTCAACCGTCTCCGGTATAAACAAAAAGTTTACCTTCCTAATCCTCCTGCTCCCCCTATATCGCCAACATCATCCATACATGTGCGATCACTTAGGTCGGATTCAGTGAAAATTCACACACCTAACCACCTGTACACTAAAGCTTGAACCACACCGCGGGTGCCAGATACACACACACACACACACACACATCCCTCTCTTCTAAATTCTCAACTGCATCGACGCGAGCATCACGGAAAGAAGCACTCAAGTGGCTATTAACTTTTAGAAACTACTCCGCATCAGAACCTTGCATTAAATACGTTACGATGGCCTTCAAGTGCTGGAATAATCTATCTGAGATGAACACACAAAGCACTCACCCACAGACAAAAACGAGCACGCTAGCAGTTGCACACACGAAGGATAGAGCTCATAAATAATTGGAGGAAAAGCACGAGGAAATGAGTGCAAGGTGGGATCGTCTGCAATTTCTGATAATCATCGCTTTCAACTTATGAATGAATGCGCCTCATCGCCGCGCCGCTCTCACAGACTCAAACAGAGTAACACGCATGCACAACACACACGCATGTATATATATATATA
>WJFA01001364.1:0-22053 GCA_009870155.1 Pseudobourletiella spinata | reverse complement strand
ACACACACACACACACACACACACAGAGGCCAACTGTTTCAACACCTGATAGCAAAGGATGATACGGCACGTCAGGGATGCTCGAAAGAGCAATGCCTCCTGTTCACACCACCATCCTCCTCCGCCTCCTCCTCCTCCCAAGTCCACCGTGTCATGAGCATAAGTCATCTCCGATGTCGTACTTTTTTTTACGGTGTGAGGGAGAAGAAGAATGTTGGATCGGAGCCATGGAGTGATCTCATAGTACAGATAGATATCGATGGGGAGTGTTGCTGAGGGAAATTCTACCTCCGTCCACCTCATTCCCGCCTTCCCGTTCAGCTTGAGTAGATTATGTACGGTGAAGGCGCAGAGAAAAGTCTTGATAATCATCCATCCCGTCCATCGCCGTCCTCTTGACCACACGAAGCATTTAAAAATTGGCATGACCATACCACTACTGAGCTCATAATTGGACACCCGGCTCACATGTGTTCATGCATACTCCTCCATATGTCTTATCCCGGTCATTGTCAATGTAAAATATATGGGGATTATATGATCCGAGTTTTTCCATTCCCCACTACAGAGCAGATCTTGCCTCAGTTCCCCCACCCGCACACCCCTGCAATAATGCAACCAGTATCAACCGGACGGACTTGGTAATGAGGTCGTTTTCATAATGACTCTCCTGGTATTAGCTCCTGTTGCTCCCAAGGCACGACCCATTGTGCTCATCTCCTCCGGTTTATGAACCTGCCTACCCGCCCGATTCAATCCTCCCAAATGTTTCATAGGTATATAAAAAGAGTTTTCCGCGAAAAAAAAATTACCGTGAGCCGACCGTATGGCAATTGCTGTGGTGCTCGTATGTGTTGGTGGGAGGTCAGTATTGGCAAATGAGCCTGACTGTGAGAGTGTGCGTGCGTGTTCATTCTCCCAAAAGGATGACGATGGCAGTATTGACGGCGGCGGCGGCGGCGGCTGAGTGTGTAAGTTGATGATTCGAACGTTTAGTAATGGCAGGACATTTTGGAGAAGACTATGACGGACGGACTTTGAGAGTTAAAAAATTGGCAGATGTACGGGGGAATATAGAGGGACGGTATTATTGCGGATGTACATATAATGATAAAGTCTCCATAATTCTCCTCCGCATCCATTTTCTATGAACGGACTCATTAGACAGAGAGTACCTTTCCATTTTCAGTTTGATTTTCATGTGGGAGTGGTGGTGGTATGAGAGTATATATATATATATGTATATACACACGGTAGTGTGCGAGACGGAGGGATACTTTCCAAACCTCTTCCTACGCATGCTCAATCCCCTCCATTACTACAGCAGCGTATGGGAAGAGGAGGGTAGGCGTTTACAACGTTACTCATTAATTCCACAATACAGTTTCCCTCCATATGTTTCCCCCCCCCCAGAGTATATAATATAAGATATTATACAGCTAAATGCCAATCACCTAACCGTCCCAAGTCTATATCATCTCCCGTACTTTTCTGCGTTCCCTCCCATTATTTCTATACTGCAGTACCGGACCCACACGAACTGTGATTGATACCTGTCATCATCCTCTGCCCTGGTCTGTAGGCACACTATTCCCAATGTATTGGCAGGAAGGAGCGGGTAAAGATACATATGAGATGTATATATAGATGTAAATATAGACATATATGAAATGTATATATAAATATAGATATACATATATGCACAAAACAAATTCAAATAATATATATATGTGCATATAACTTTTACAAATTTGTTTTCCTTGACAAAATCTCTAACCTCTTGAGCATGATCCCTGGAACCACGAGCACAGGACCCTATCCTAAAATGACCAAGGACCTTGAATAAGAAGACTCCTACTACAATATTATTACGATTATTATTATTATATGTAGGAGAAGGGGATGTTCCTAGGGTATATGTGGGTTCAATGGCCGTCAACCTAATTAATATTAATTCAGAGTCAAATGACTCAGACGCCAACTCCAGGATCCTCCTGTACACATACGGTCCTCCTCCTCCTCCTCCAATGGAAATTACGCATGAGCTTATGGCTCTCATCTTCTCCTCGAGGGGAAAGATCAATACACTATTGTTCAGCCATGATTTTTACAAATACGTCGTTACGATCTTACGAGTATATGTGAAACGTGAGGTTCATAGGGTTCTCTCACCCCGCGCGCGCGCTTCTGCCCTGTTCAGAGAGAGAGAGAGAGAGAGAAAGAAAGAGCAGAGAGTCAATCATGGGGTGGACGATTCCGGGCATTTCATAGGATAAAAGTGCATGATGATCATGTTGATGATGATGATGATGATTCTGATGATGCTGAGATGATTATGATTTGCATTGGTATTGGATTGAACTGGTATTTTGCATGAGAATCAGCGAGGAGTTTTTAAGGCATGTTCCCCATATTTTTTCCTATTTTTTCCCCCCATCATCGTATATACACTCCTCATCATGCTGATTTGATACTTTGCTGATTTATGTTGGAAACAATCTTGACGAGTTGAGCCAGCCGAGTGTCTGTCGAGAGCATGGGGGGATATGATGAGGATGGCTGAGGAGAACCTTGACCACTCCGTATATATATATATATATATATTTACTTGATTTCTAGGAAATTACAGTGCCGAAGGGCACGGGAAGTATTATGTACGCACGTTGAATGCACTGTTGTGGATCCCTCTTGGGTATTATTGAGCAATTGTGTGAAAAGATGCAAAACCGTAACTTATAACTTCCCCCCTGCTACTCCAGTTGAGTACGAGTGGAATGGGATTTTTGCACAGGGGTGCAGCCGGTGGCAAAAGATGATAGGGTGAGATTAGGAGGAGGTGGTTTTTATGGACCGGATGGGACAAGATTAACTTATTCTCCAGACGGAGCAGCATCATTTTATCATCAGATGGCAACGAAGCGTTGATGATGAGTCTCATTCAAACCCGGACGATCTTCCCCTTCCCCCCATTTCGTTCCAGTAGTCAAAGTATACAAAATAATCTGACTGTCCAGATGAGCCTCGTAAATATTCTCCACTCACCATCAAATTACAAAACCAAAAAAGAAAAAAAAAAGACCAAATCCGAGCCTACAACCTTCACCGTATAAAATTTCACAGTTGCATCACATATGGCAGTCTCTAGTAGTGATTCGTTCACAGTCTATAGGGGGGCTGAGGAACAGGATCCTCATGCGGTTGGCTATGTACCTGCAAGTAAGCAGATCCACGGCGGATTCCTCTACTTCATCTTCTGGACTGCTAGTCCATCATCCTTACCGTTGCGTTGAGGATGCACGAGACTTTGAAATCCCGTCTTTACACACACACAAAGAGAGAGAGAGAGAGAGAGAGGATGTTCAAACTAACTGGGAAACATGTTGTTGTTGGCAAGCGTTGTTGGAAAAAAAACCTATGATGGTAATTTGTAGTGCAGGTGTGTCGCACCGTCCCGGCCACTGCAAAAAAAAAAATCTTCATCTTCTGGACTGCTAGTCCATCATCCTTACCGTTGCGTTGAGGATGCACGAGACTTTGAAATCCCGTCTTTACACACACACACAAAGAGAGAGAGAGAGAGGATGTTCAAACTAACTGGGAAACATGTTGTTGTTGGCAAGCGTTGTTGGAAAAAAACCTATGATGGTAATTTGTAGTGCAGGTGTGTCGCACCGTCCCGGCCACTGCAAAAAAAAATCTCCTCCACGTTCGCGGCCTTGATAGGTTAGTAAAATGTGAAGCACTTTATATTGCTCACTCACTCTCAGAGTCAGTTACTCAGCCGGAGTTAACTACCCTGAGAGAGAGAGAGAGAGAGAGCCCTGCTCATTCCTCTTACTACCATTCCTATTAGTATATACTATTATTATTTTTTTCCTGCACAATCCTATACAGCAGACTTTTCTGCATAGACACCACCGCACCTCATCCCTCTCGTTCTGCAACTCTTGCCCCCTTCAGAGTTTCCAGAGAGTATATAATCTATATAGTATACTAGGAAATTGGAGGGAAGGTGCGGGAGTACGCATATGTATAGATAGGATATTTACCCCAGCCGGCCAGCCCAAACCCTTCATGATGGACATGGAGCGGCGGATGAGATGATAATAATAATAATAATAATAATAATAATAATAAATGGGATTCCTGGGTTCCCCCGTATGTGCACACATGTGACGTAACTCAGCGAAGGACTCCTCGTCAGAGTCAGTCTCCGGTCCAGTTTATTCACCAATAAATGCTCGAGAGAGTACAGTCAACCTTTCCATCGGGCTAACTTTAATCCCCTTTTTTTTCCCCCCTCCGTGTCCGCCGTCCCCCACAGATTGAGTGGACTTGACTTGCTCCCCATCTCCTCCGTACACATCATTCCCATCTCACAGCATCTCCCCGTATTATTCCTCCCTCTCTCACACACACACTTTATTGCTCCTCATAAAATCAGGCTGGGTGGATGAGTTGATATGTGGGAGAGTATGCGAGAGAACTAATAGAATCATCATTCCCACCAGTATAAATTATACAAATTGGAAATTCACGGGGTAGCACTTGCGCGAAAATACAAAAATCCCCCCAATTTTCCCACACGCAGAACATTATCAAGGTGATAATGACGACAAGGGATTGCGATATGAGGGCAAATGTTAATGTCGGCCACTCCTACTTACTGTGTATAGCATTATTTTCTTACGTATTAAGACGGGACAGTGGTGGACCGCTAATAGTGGCCATCGCCATCATGTAGGTGCATATGCATAGAGGGGTGTCTCGGCCAAAGTGGCGCCAAAGTGTGATTTTGCACAAGCACAAAACGCAATGCCGGGGTGGGGTGGTTGTGGTGGACGTTGGGCTGGAATATACGAGATGTGACGGCCACACGGAGGGGAGGGGATTGATTTACAAACGCTTGTAAACAGGTCTGCTCTTATGCAGAGATGGATTTTTCTCACTTGTTGGGATAATTGGATGGAGGTAAGAACGGGAGCAAATGGTGCAGTAGTGGTCTGAGTGAGTGGTGGATCCTCCACACAGAGATTCCAACCAGATGATGGTCACATGTTAAAACATGGCTACGATCATGATTATTTCGAGAGGAACAACGACGAGGCCAGAGCCCGCCGTCGTGGAGGGAACATTCAAATGTGTAGAGTGAGCAAGGGTTCACTTTTTACCGCCTTTTATTGTCAACTAAACCAAGCTGTATGACTAGGGCTGATTGAGAATTTTTACCCATGGGTTCCTTGGGAGGGAACAATCCTCTCCCTCCTCCATTTTTTCCCAAAGACAGGGGCATGACTCTTGTGTGTCTGTTCCTCGACGTATATTTTGGGATTAACCATGGTTTAGGAGAATTTGCAAACTCATTCTGAATTCTTATACGTGTGTGTGTGTGTGTGTGTGTGTGTGTGTGTGTGTGTGTGTGTGTGTAGAACCCAAGTCGTTCTCCTCGTACCTTCCTCCTTCTCTCGTGCAGAATGAGACAGAGGCTTGAGTTGAGATACAGTAGCAGTAGTAGTAGTAGTCGCACTAGTAATAGTAGGTAGGAAGGAGTGAATTCCACGGTTGTTCCCTTTGTTTTTGCACCATCCTGAGGAACGGGGAACTATGGTGGGACAGGGAAAAAATTGAGGTATAGGCGAGGGAGGGTAAATCTTTGAGTTGTCCATGGTCCCACCACGCAACAAGAACGCAATGTGACTATAAGAGGGTGAGCTCGAGGGAAGCGGAGGGCTTGGGGGTGCCCTTTTGTAAGGGAAAAGTTTCTTGAACCTTTGAACAACACACACACACACACACACACACAGACAGACTTTTCCCTAATCCGGAGCAATCAAGACTAATTCTTCCGAGAAGAAGATCCCCTCTGAGGGATTTCAGAATGAATGGGTACATTGTAGCCTGGCTGTCATGTCAAGATTCCCCTTCCGCCCGCACCTGTCACACACAGGCTCACCATATGGTGAACTCACACGTCCGCATTAGTCCGCATTTTTCAATGAAGGATATCCGACTGGAATCCTTTGAAAATGGTCACTGTGGGTGTCGAGTTCGTGTGTCACGGGAGCTCACTCAGTCAGTCTTCTGAAGCTGTGGGAATGTGAGGACCTGTGGGCTCGTGCGTGGACCACTGTAGTAATAATGTTGTAAAACTTTTGTGGGTCGTCACCAAAGCGTTTGCATGCGTCATCATGCTGAATTCAAAGGGGATTTGACTCCAAAGGGTAATAGATCCATGAGTTCGCAGCGTACTTTTGAGCCACATGAGGGAGTATGCACGGCTATTCAGTACATGACTCAGGACCATATCTCCTTCCCAGCCCTTTTTCTGACCACTTTTAGCACTTCCTATTTTGGGCCCAGATCCGGACTGACTTTGAAATTAGCAATTTTTAGCAGCCCTTCATTTGCATTCTCACAGTTGGTCGGGTGTTGGTGGTGGTGGTGGTGATGGTACAAGAGTCATTTGTGTCCCGGTGGATTTTAGCCGCCGAGCTCCAGCTCCACTATGTGATATAACTTGCATGAAGGGTGGTGATGCAATATATGGTTCGGCAGAGGTTCAAAGCCGTGGTTCCCTGCTGTGGCACGACTCACAGTGGTGGTGGTAAAGCTAGTGCGATCACGGGGGTGGTGCCAGGGTCCCTATTTTTGTTTTTTTCTTTCCACACTCCAATCTGAACCAATTTCAGATGGCGGTCCACTGTTGGGAGAATCATATAGAGGGGAATATATTTCCTCTGGATACGGCTATGGTGCGGGCTGTAAAACTGTCGTCGAGTGACAAAGATGAGTAAATCACAATCTCGTTGGATTTGCATACACTCATTATTATTGAGAGAGTCCCATCCATGGGGAATTGAGTGGAGCACGGCGAGGATTTTCCAAACTTATAAATATACAGATGGGGAGATCTCACATACACACGCACACACACACACACACACACACATTACACCGTGAAACACAGGCACTGAATTGACTCATTCGAGCATAATGAACTCAGCATGTGGGCTGGATTCCCGTTTTACTCCAGCCCAAAAACGGCCGAGCATTGCTCACTCCGTCTTTTTCTCAGATTTCTCAGAGGGTTCAAAACTTTTGGCATGAGAGCCCGTTGTGCACGTTCGTATCTGTATTGAGTTGTATTTGCAATTATAATATTGCAAAAATCCAATGATGTGAGCATGACCATAAAGTCTTGTAGTCCATCCGCCCCAACAACTCACTCGCTCTCCTACTCTTCCTCATGATTAAGTCAGTTGACGGGAAGAGTTGGCATTCCCGACAGATTCATGGGTAATACGCTAGGAGCGTTGACCACGGAATTCCCTGGTAACGTTCCGAATCCTTGTTTCCCCTCTGAGTTACTCTATGTGAAGGAGCCCATGGATTCAGGGCATCGTCGAGATGGATATCCATGAAAATCTCAGAATCTCATTCCCAATAATGACGACGACATGAAAGATGCAGGTACTGACTGATTCTCGCACTGTCACATCTTCCCGGTTGACAGCCGGCTTCCCTCCTTCCATTCTGCTGTGAGTGGGGGGAACGGACTGGTGGAAAAAAAATATGGAGGCATTGAGTGAAACGTATGAGCGTTGACTCGATGCTGAGAGTGAGACGGATGAGATGTCTATCGCCATGGCGCTTGACCTGCATTACACTTTGCTGGTGGGCTTGGCCTACTTCCATCCTTTAAAGATGGCTAACTCTCCTAATACCTTCGCCCTCTTAAATGCTCTCTCAAGTCAACCTGCATTTGTATACCCACGGCTCGACTCCAATGATCTATGATCTATGCCATAGAGAGTGTGGACATATGGTGGATGTGCATTACTTCCATCTGTGAGCATCGCTCTTTCAGCAAACTGCTACGCCGCCGCGACAAGGCGCGAACAACTTGAAGCTCTATGCTACATACTCTGTTACAAATCCGTCACGCCGTAGTTCAAGTATAGTTTGTCGCGGCAATCAAGTATGTAGCCATTAGGTTGGCTTTCCTTCGTACGTGTTTCTGTGTGAGATACGATCCACGGAACCAGTTGGTGGGGATGATGGTTGGTGGCGATACATAGTACATATTTGATGTTGTGCCTCAGTGCGGGAAGGAGGGGATCAATCCAGTTTTCTTGCATATTCATCCCGCATCGAGCCGGCAATAATCATCCCAGAGCAATGGCTCAACAACAACAACAACATCATCATCGTCATCATCAACACGACCACCAATAACAACAAAAGTAACAACCAGAACTACCACAACGACAGAATGATGAGGAATCTGAGGATTAGCGTGAGGGAGAGAACGCACAGAAAGTCCACTTCCCCAGTATTGCGCCATAGAGCCCCTCACGCCGCTGTTATACTATGATTATATTATTATATTGTATTACACTCCACCGAGGAAACTCCGCACACTGCGGCGCGACCAGGCGAAATGAATGATGAAGAGCGACCTAAAAACATCTCAGGAATGCACGACACGTTTCTCTTTCTTTTCTTATTTGTTCAATTGTCAAATTTACAATTCATCTTCATGTCAGAGACGTGTAGTACGTAGCTCTTCCAGGTATAGATATGCTGCAGCCGCCGCCGCCACCGTCCCATGTACTACCACCACTCCATCAACATACCCGTAACGCTCTACAGCCCACCACCGCCTCTTCCGCTGTAAACAATTGGACGCATCAAATGACACACGGGGAAAAGTGTTGGCCCAGTCAGCCATGTTAGTCTCCTCCACTAATTTCCCTCTCCTGTGAACACAGTTGAGAGATCACACGGCCCATGGGTCCAAGCCGGCAGCGGAGTCTGAATTTGTACCTTTTGCTTTCCTCATTTTCCTTACGAGGTGCTCATCTTGTTTACACAGGGCATGCAAATGCAAACATTGACATTCCAAAAGATTCCTAATAAGATCGTCGCTCACACACACACACACACACATGCATGCTGTCAGAGACACTTGCCACGTCGCTAGACATAGAGGCTCTGCTGCCAGCGGCCGTCCTGCGACTCGCCGAGAACCGCTTCATAATCATAGGACCCTCAGGAGGTTGCATGTGCGTGCGTGCGTGCGTGTGTGTGTATGTGTGCATGGATTTGCTCATTGTGAAGCGAGTTTTTCTCTGATGAGGAACATATATGCACATGAGTGCAGGATTTAGTAGGGTCCCATCGGCACCACTACTCATGCGTCTGGGCTGTGCGAGTGCAACGTTATGCAATTGACGTTAAGGGAAACATCATAACAGCATCGTGTGTGTGTGTGTGTGTGTGTGTAGGTGTGTGTATCTCTGGCCGAGCGCTTTGAATGTAATTGGACAAATGAAACCCACTCGACAGCACAACTTACATTGTGATGATGCTAATGAAGGCCGCCGTCCCAAATGGTTGACTCGAGACGGGAAATGCATGCTCTGCGGCTCGCCTATCCGTAAACTTACTGTGGGTTAGCGAGCCATTATAATGCGAATGCCAAGTCCAACTTCACGCGTCACAATCTTATACACACACATACACACACACACACACACACACTTGTGAGGTAAATGAAAGACCGTAGGACCGCAAGGAGCTTGGCCTTGCTCACAGCACACAATGAGAGTGGTAGGATTATCATTATTTTTATTATTATTGTGATTATTTTGAGGACAGTCAAAGCCCGTACAGGTTCAATACCGATGGCTGTCAAGATTAGAGGTGTTCGACGTGGGTTTTTTCCCCCCCCTGTGAACGGACAAAAATTGTCCTCTCTCACATTTCGCAACGTCGACGTGCTTCGAGCCAACTACATATCAACTTGGCTTCCACGACAACCCATTAGGATTAGAGTTTTGAAGTACTTGAAATCCATGTGGTTGTCTTTGGTAGCCAGCAGCCCTTGCATCATGCAAAAACACAGTGACAATCCGGCTCACCCTCTCATTTGACCAACAAAAGGATGGGAAAAGGGGTGCTCTTTGTGTGTGTGTGTGTGTGTGTGTGTGTGTGTGTGTGTGTGTGTGTGTGTGTGTGTGGGACTTTGCACGAGAGGCTGCTTGGTGAGCTGGAAGAGATTTTCAATCCTGAATGCAAAAATCCTGTTGGTTAGTCTCCGTAAGCCCCTATGAGGGACATGGCCGTCCCTAATGGCACCCAGGAGCGGAACACATCCTTCCCGCTATAAGAACATCTCACGGAGAGACTCACTACTTACTACAATGCAAACGCTGCGCTAATCCATCCAGTTTTACGGGATGATTCAAACCCCCCCCCATCATATCCTTTATATAATTAGGGCGGGATACCGTCTACGGGCTAAATTTATACTTCCTGAGTTGAACGTCAAGGTTGGGATGATGTGCGGTACATTCTGCAACAACAAAAAAAACACAGAACTGTCGTCGTCCATTGTTGACAGACACAAGCTGGGGAGAGCGGAGTGGTGACAGGTGAAATATGAGATTTTCTCCTTCCAAACTCCCTTACTATTTACTCAGGAGTCTGCCTGAATCTCTGAGCCGTCCTCACAGGTGTTAAAATGAGTGGACTGTACAAGCAAATAGATTTTTTTCCCCAATGAGTAAATTTGCATACTTGCTCAGCCAGGAACACCCACACAAGTATGCAGGATGCACTACAGTAATACTCCGGCTGCTATAATTTATTACTAGATGCGCTCCACTGTGAGCATAATATGAGGGAAATGATAGGGATTTATACATTCATCCCCCCACAGAACAATTCATAGGCGCAGTACATATGAAACAGAGGTAAAGGAGGGGGGGGGGGCGGGGATCGTACGCCGAACGACCGGTCCCGTCAACCTCCCCATCATTCTCTCGTCGAGTATTTTACCCAAGAATTTATGAATTTACAACATGCCATTGATCACGGGGTGATGGGAGGTGATTCTGGGAGTAATAATACGTAGCAGTTCTGCCGCAACACTGTATTGAGAAGATGGTACAAGCGAAAAGTTGGGGAAAAAAAGTTTGCCTCCCTTTGTGGGAGATGATGATGATGACAAACAAAGGGGTAAAATGGCTCGAGGCACCGATTCTTCCACTTAAACTCGTGGGAGTCATGCATGGGGAACGGGCTTAAATTGTAGCGAACAGAGTTTGGGAAATGCACACAAGGGATTTATGATGTTCCATTTCTTCTTTTTTTTCCCCCTTCGACCTCCCTCCCCATCCTCCAAGTTTATCGCCCTGGTAATTCAACTCGCTGGATCTCGCTCTACATTCGAGCACATCTTCATCATGTGTGAGTGCGGGCTCACCGTGTGACCGGTTTGATTATGGACAAGAGTATAGAGCATCATGCTCACCAGTAAAATTTCAAAGAGTATTAGGAGGTCCACGCTTACCTTCACATATGTACATTAAGCACATTCACACACACACACACACACACACGCACGCACACACACACACACACAATTCCACTCTCAGTTCCAATTAAGCAGGGTTAAGCTCCTCCGAACAGGAATTACCTTTGATCTCTCTTTCTTTCTTTCTGACCGGATGATCAGGGTTCCACCGGACTGTTTGGTTAACCATTACCGCATAACAAGTAAATTATAATTCCTATCAATATAATAATTCCCCTCTCATCTTCTTATTACCTGATCAGGGGATTGAGCAAATGACGACTCTCGTAGCTGGAGTCTCCTCCATTCTACTGCTTGTCTCAACCCACAATAATTTGCAAGAAAAATTGCAGACGGGAGGTAATACGGAAAGATTGGCTTATTAGCAACACATATGCGGACGGTTCTTTCCCGTAGCCATCCCTCAGCTGAGCTGATTAAAATGAACTCCGTGCCACCACCGTCCTCATCCCCCGTTGGTTTCAGCCATGGTTGATGATTCTCTCAGTGCTCGGAGCGAGCGCGGACGCTGAGAAGGAGGGGAGTCAATACCGTACCGTTGAACTTGTTGGGACGACGGGACGGAGCGATATGATGCATCTTGGAGAAGAATTGGAATCGATCCCTTCCCTACGGTTAAGATTAAAGTAGATGAGAATCGAATTATCAGGACGGCATCACTCATGAGAGCGTTCAGAACTATGCATATACATGTATATATGCTTACTTACGAGCTGCATCAAGTCTTTTTTTCAATGACGACGTCGTCGTCAGGGTGGAGATGGAGGTGGAGAACCTGCTGCTGTATCACATTGTCTTCTCGCGAGAGTCAAAGTAGAATTCTGGGTGTGTATCCTGTCTCCGTCACTGTCGCTCTCTCTCTCTATCACCCTCTCTTTCTATAAGTCGTTGTCTACTCCTTATAACCCTCTCGCTCAATAGCTCTTGGATTTCGTGCACTGTACCCAAAATATGGGCCATGAAGCGATTTGGATAATGTGGCACAATTTGAGAAGGTGGGAACATGAAATCAACTGTGGATGTGTTGAAGGACAACTTCACTTGTTGCTACAACTCAAGATTCACCCACACACCATATGTCTTCCCTCTGCTCTCCCTCTCTCGAGGAGAGGCAATCATACTGATCATATCAAAAATGTAAAATAATCGTTGTAATTTCCAAAGTCACTCTCCGACTCGTGTGTCCCTTTTTGGCGTGATTGGATTAAATAATAATAATTGTAATATTCCTATGTATATAATTCAATTCAATCAGATTTCTAATCTTGAATTTTTCTTCCATCGCAGATTTATGCTCAAAAGAAGACTGCACCAGACCTGAAACGGGAAGTATTCTTTCTCAATCTCGAAGATGGCTACTTCGGCTGTCAAGTTAATGAATCAGTAGATGTACTGCAGCTATTTGAACTTTCAAAACTGTGCGATGGCACTCCGCAGTGTTTCATGGGCTCAGATGAGAATCACAAAGAACTGAAATGCACTGGTAAGTCAACTTCCGGAATTCATGAGATCTCTGCATATGAAATAAAAAATGAAAGAACATTATAACTCCTTTCCAGATAAAATAGGTATTTTTCCATTGTAGTTTTCCACACGATATTTTATATTACACTTGAGATAGCCTACGACAGGATTATTAATGAGCCCAAGATCCAGCTGGGCCGGGAAGAAAGGAAGGATTGGGAGCACTTTTCTGAAGGCCGCATAATTTTGAGTCATCCAAAAATGAGGACCGGCCAGCGAGCTTACATCACCAACCCGTCATTTCCTTGAGTGATATTGAAAACCTGATATAGAACTGATCCTTTCTTCGTCACCCATCCCTCTCTGTCATGATCTCCGCATCTGGCTCTCCATCAGGCACTGTCGCACACACGAAAACGGCATATAATGACCACTGCGCCTTCCATTTGAATAGCACCGAGCCAAGCATGTCCACTTGTTGGACCTGTCACACAATCATGAAACATACAAATATCGTTTATAAATTGGCCTCAACAGGATAGAATTTTTATACTCACCACATCACAATAAAGGACAGAACGGGCGGCTGCCCGTCATAATTATCCCCCTGGACGCTCAATGTCCTTCCATAGTATGCCTTGAGTAAAAAATTGTGGAAAGGGAGAAATCCTGCATCTAATTATAATGGGAACAATCGTCATTAAGAGCTCACTAATTTACGAGTAGGTTTGAGGGGGAACGGTTAGCTTTTACATGCATGATTTATATACGCATACCGAAAATGGACTTAGCTCCTGTACTCACCTGCCTCACAAAACGATGATGATGAAGCGGAGTGGAACGGTTGTCGAGCCTCCTGGCAGGAATGCAGTAGTTTTTGTAAAGGTGGGCCTGACTACTACTGCCGTGATTAGAGCATCGAGCCACACGTCACCGGAGGTTACTCCAACTCTTTCAAAGGCTCACGCCAAGTCCGTCTATTTGTGGTGAAAAAGTTGAATTTGAGCAACAACGAGACGCGCAACAGTAAGAGTTCAGAATTTTTATTGACCACTTCCAAATATGCTGAGAGTACAATCACTTTTGTGATCAACGATATTTCAGAGCCGTGGAACCTTCGACAGCTTCAAATGCGCTACAGATATACCTTCTTTGAACACAACTTGGCTCATTTCTTATTATTATTAACACAAGGAAACTCATAGGGGAGGAAACCAAACAGGAGATGCGGGGGAGCTCCCATCCCATGCTTTCCTATTGTCAAGCCCACCAGTCAATTAGAATATCAATAGTGTGAGAGAGTATTCAACAAACTGTAGGTTGTTATGTGCCAAAATCAACGACTTCCTTGGCACCTTGAGACACTAATAAAAGTCGTTAGGATCTGGAATGAAATCACGGGGATAATCCCAGACAAGCGACGACGACACGGCTCACTATCAAACCGTCAATCGTATCTTCCCGCGCTTCACCATTTATTGCATTATACTACGTACTGTACGGGCCATTGAGCAAAATGGAGAATTTGAATCGTAGACAGTTTTTTTCTCTCTCTCTCTCTCTCCACCGTGAAATAGAAGGGATCCATTCCAGTCTGTCGTCGTCCGTAATTCCGTCATAAAGAACCGGCACCCTATGGAGCACGAAGGCGGGGATGTTCATATGTCACACCTTTTTCAGCCCGGACATAATCATTCCTCTTCCCATCATCTTGACCTCAGAGATCATGCATGCCATAAAGCTCGGAAATATTATTAATAAGGAGGTGTACACCGCATAAAATGTTTCGCAGGGGCATATCCCATGGTAATTACATGCAAATTTTTTGACTAAGAAAAAGGAAATTTTTTGCCACTCTTCAAAGTGGAAAATGAGGATATTGAAGGCGACCGCAGAGCTCAATTTTCTTTGGACCCTACACAACGTCAAGTGTGTTGCCCTCATCCTCTTAACTCTTCCCCCCCCCAACCATTGACATAGAAGCTGTCAATCTGGTAATCCGATGATGATCATCCTCGGCTCCATTGCTTCATTTAATATCTCGAGAGAGAGAGAGAGAGAGTAGTAGTACAGTTGTGGGGAGAGGGTGGGATGAGCAAGGCAGTAAAGAAATTTTTAGCAGTATTATGAAACGGCGACAGCCCAGTGCACTTAAAATTTACATCCCCTGTCACGATGTCGTAGGTGCTCCGTTGATTATTCTTCCTTTATTTCCACCAACATGACCATAAATTTTCCACATGTTTTTATTCACCCTTCTTGTCCATCTTCGATCTTCTGCCTATATGTGTGCTGGCTGGTGAGTTGTAGGATTTCAAATAAGTCTGCAGGTCATTATATTATGCGCCATGATTTTCCCCTCAACTTTTACGACGGCGCGACGACGGATTTGGCATGGAACAGAGAGAGAGAGAGAGAGAGAGAGAAGAGAGATAGAGAGATGGATGGATAGACAAAGGCAGAGAGTTCAATTCTCCGGAGAATTCAAAGAGATGATTTTGGTGTAACTGTCTTTCAATGACTTTACTTTTTTGGGCAAACTCTTTTCGTCCTTAAGTGATTCGAGGACTGGGAGATGAAGTTACAGTGTCTAATCCGACTCAACTACTCCACTTGAATGACGTGGACACGGTTCTTGTCACTGTCGGAGAGAGATCAGAAATAGGTTCTAAATAGCACCTGGCCATCATGTCCATCCTTCGCACCACTTGATCCTGACTCGTCATGTGAAGGATCCGATTGGATACCCTGCTCCTTAATCGGAAATCTACTAATTGAATTTTGTCAACTTTGTCTGTCCATTACAGATAACTGTCTCCAGGCCACAGGTAAAAAGTGTAAAAATGGTGCTTGCCTCGACTCCCAGTGCCACTGCAATGATGGGTACGGGGGATGCGGGTGCGAGATGCCAGACGAGAACGAGTGTAAATTTCGTCCTTGTGATGTCTTCGCCCACTGCACCAACACCATGGGCAGTTTCTTCTGCAGTTGTTTTCCGGGATACGAGGGTGACGGGTTCGCCTGTAAAGGTAAGCCAAATAATGAAGTAATAGTAATAATAATAGTAATATCTCTTTCCCACCTCACAAAACTGACACCAGTTCTTTCTCATCCTTCTCACAATATACCCGCGCTCATGATGCTCCCTGATTCTCATCTTTAGTGCCCCACACACATCCTGCACATTGAAACGATGATGGCATTACAGTACCAAGTCTGTTTTCCCTAGCCCACTCGAGGCCTATCCTTTGGTTGGGACAGGTTGGGGTCCTATTATCGTCGCCATTCCTGTATGCTTTAAGGTGTATGGGAACATGCATGGTCGGACCATGGTCAGTGCACCACCGCCGCCTGTATGTATCCCCGTACGGAGCGAAGGTGTATAGGGTGTGCGATTTTCCTCCTGCACTTATGCACGGCCGGAGCTCCTACTGTAATTCAACTCCGTGGCGACAGCCTGTCGTGTTGGATTTCTTGTGTCTGCTGTACATCCTGCCTTACTACGCGTGGGATGTTTTATGGGATCGAGATATAGTTAAGCCACCCTCAATACTCTCCATCGTATGCGGTAACTACAGATGACCATGCTCTGTACACATGCGTTCATCTGCACTTCATTAATTTAACTATGTAAATTGGAATGAGACGGTGAGCGGAACGATCTGTCCTTACAACTTCAGAAACTCATGTACACTCACACACACGCGCGCGCACACACATGTTTATTTATAAATATATGGACACACCAGAGGAATTCACGTGTACTGTAAGGAGCGTGGGCCGTGTATGGCTCAGCTAGCCTGCACTTTTCTCCATAATAATCATCATGACAATGCCGCTCGTCCACCCGCCCCATGTCCGACGGCTTCTGCATGGCCAAGAGGACCCTGTGTGCACTCTCATCCATTGCAAATGAACAAATGAGTGCGGGGGGAGGAAAACAATGTGTAACTGTTCCCACGCAATGACCCTCGCATTATAACTGGTAGCTCAAGTGGAACGGTCCGCTTATCTTTGCAAACTAATCATAATTGACACTCAAGGATGATGACGAAGTTATTTGGCGGCATTATGATACTTGTGAGGAGGAGGAAAAGAGAGAGAGAGGCTCATATTTAATCCCCTCACTCCATCCTGAATAACAGATTTCGGTCCAGCTTCATTTACTTCAGAGATCCATTAGGCCTGGCATGAGGTTAGCCCATATTTTGCGGACCGCCGTTGTTGTTTTTGTTATTATTATGATTTTTATTGCTACTACTACTATTACTACAATGCAATGGCCAACTTCAGTGCCGTAGAATCTTAACAGACTTTGAAAGTGATCCGTTCCCACATGTCACATTCACGTGTGCATAGGCACTCACGTAACCAGGCGAGGATGAGCCTTGATGGGCAACTCCGCTCGAGGCTCATCCACCGTCGTCATATTTTTAAAATCCACCTCGCCCAAATGCACGCGCATTGGAAAATCCGCTATTCTCCAAGCCGACCGGGGGTAGAGTAGCCGGAGAGGGTTATTGTCATTAGTATTACAATTGCAATCGACGAGACGGAGGAACAAACTTCTCAAGATGCAGACGGAGGATTGTTTTGCTCCACAGTGCAATTGCACGGTGGAACTCATCCGTGAGACTACTAGCGTGATGACAACTGTGAGAAAGTTCTAACTGTCACTGATACTATCACACCGTACACCACTTATGCATGTAATATACAGGGCAGTACTCCTGGCACTCCTTGAGGGAACTCCTTGATTCCACCACTCTTATCCTCCCAACGGTGAGCCTCATGACTCTACCCACGGCGTGCTCTTGCAGAGGGAGCTACAAATGGGTTCCACAATAAAAATTTCATAGTTCCGCCACGACGACGACGACGACGACGACGTCGGCTCGCCGTTACGTCGTGAAAGTGAAGGTGGTTGAGTGAACTAATTACTCGAGTGCGAGGATGTAGTTTTTCAGACGGAGATAAATAACTGATCAAATGATGTAAACGAGGGTTGAGCCAAGTAGTAGATTGGCAGAAATCCCGTGGGGAATGCCGCTGTGCAAATGTGAGATGGCTATGCATCTGACAGGAAGGAAAAACCTAGTTGAGCTACTCAGCATTGTTATTATTATTACTATTATTATTGTACTTTTGTGGTTGAGAGTGGATGTTTATGTGTGTGCAACTATATGAGCAAGCATTGAACCAGGAGTCTGCGCACGTCCCAAATCAAGAGTTTTCATGCCGGCAGAGTAGTATACGGTAGTGGTAGCAGCGGGGCAAGAGGTCTTGTGGGTAACATTTCCCCATCGCAAAATTAAAGTGAGATTAAAAGACGGTTTGAGGGGATCCCGAACTCACTAATAACTATGATTAGGGATTAATTTTGATTGGGCTCGGAGTAATATACACACATACACACACACACACACACGCACGGGGTTAGATAAGTCGGCCGTAGTGGTACTACGTACTCACTCCGCGTCCGCCCGCGTCTCTCCTGTATAACTTGAGCCGCTCTTTTTCGGAGTATACATCATATGACAAATTCTGAGCTCATTAGAGTTTTACCGTTTGACAAGGGCCCGCCCACTTCCCTTTGATTTGTATTGGAGTGAGGATGTTACGTCGGAGTGGCATGTTTTTTAACCCCGTTCTTCCTCCACCCCGGAGTCGGCCAGTGTTAATTAAACTCTCTGAATTTTTCTCTCCTTTTTTCTCCCAGCAGCGGAATCATCTTCACAGGTTATTGCCGCTCTTAATGATTCTTGCTTCTCACTCATTCCCCCACCTCCCCCCCCTCGGAGTGTGCACCCTCTCAAGACGTTGTCGTTGTCGTCGTCGTCGTCGTCGTCGTCGTCGTCTTCCTGAGTAAATTATTATTTCCCATTGATCTCCGACATTAAGAACCGGCAGTGGGGATGATGATGATGTTGAGGATCATGATGATGATGAGGATCATAATGATGGTCTAACGAAAGAAATATATAGATATTCGTCCTCCACTGCCACCAGGTATACATATGCATGCATGTACATTTAAATGTTCCACCCGATGGTACACACATGCGCGTACGGAAGGGGAAGAAATTTGCATCCCTCATTGTGTGTGAAAAGTTCTGGGAAGGCGATTAGGGTGGGTGTCTTTTGAGAGTGGGGGTGGGGGGTTACCCCCTCCAGAGCATCACACTCACAATTCAAAGGAGCATCTTCGTCATCCTCTCGTCTCCTTCTTGAGGTCGTTCAAACTTTTTTCCCGTTGTCCGTCTCATCCCTCTTGCTCCGCTTGAGGATTGGCAAAAATAATGGAACGGGTTTGCTGGGAGCGCGCGTGTGTGTGCGAGGATGTGCGTGTACGGAGGAGCATTTGGGAAAAAAGTGAAAAGTCCGTGTCACTGAAGGGGTTGGAGGAGACATGGGGAAAAAGGGATTTGTAAAAACCAGGTCTCCCACCCCGCCCATTGTTTCCATTCACTCAACAACGGTCCGCACCTCCTCATCATACTTATTACCTTTTAATTACGGCACAAGTGAACGCCATGCACTTTGACCCCTCAACTGGACTGGGAAAAAACTTACCACCACTCCTATTTCTCCAAAGCAGCATGACCGACCACCGTCAGTCCATCTTATTATCAACAACATCCTCCTCCCCTGACAACCTGTTGGCAAAACAGTCCTCCGCGCTCATTCCCAAGGCCATCTTCCTTGAACCTCTTAGTGAGCCGGAACAAGTTTGGGAAAGTTAACGGGCACTGGACTACAACAGGGTGGATTCCTCCTATGAATCCTTTTATGGATCAATCCGGGGCCATGCTCTTGTCACTCAGCGCTAACTAACTACTATCAGGAAAATAGTGTGGGGTTTCCTAATTGGAGCCTGTGAGGGTAGGTTGGGGCGCCAAACTTGAGTTTTTTCCCTGGCCATCACGACATGATCTCTGTACTAGAAACAAATCATTTTGTCGTTGACATAATTTCTGTTCCCATGACAACCTTTAAAATGACCTCTCATTCAATGTCGGCCGTCAAACAGCTGCCTTTGCTTCATCTCGTGGAACACACGGATTCCGGTATGAGATTTTCTGTCCGATAAAACCGATGTCCGTATCCTCAACCCGTAAGAAGAATCTTGCGGAGAGAGTTGAGGACTCCCGCTGCGCACAAAAATGTGACCCAATACATTGGGACAAGAAAGGAGGATCTGAAGCGGCACAGGGGAAAATACGGAAAGGATTCGTGTGTTATTGGGAAAGGATTTTTTTTTGTCTTGCCGTTATTGAAGGGGCTAACTAGGGGATGACGTCTTGGTCGTCATGTTTTTTGTTCTTACTGTTGTTGTTGTTGTTGTTGTTTTTCTTCTTCTTCTCTCTGTTCAACCACTGTTAATTAAAAGGAATAGGATCTGTAGGAATAATAATTACTCTTTCCAGAGGAGATGGAAAACAAACGAGATTTGAGATTTGGACCAAGGTTAAACCCGTAGAAACCTCGGTAGGTTGGACACAGAGATGAGGAGAGGAATGTTCGGCGTGACTGTGCGGCTGAAGACATCAATGGATTCAGATCAGTTTAAAACTATACGTCTGCTTACTACATGCTTCAGTGCTCTCAGCCTCACCCGGCGTCTCTCCTCCCTTGACACTTGTTTGCTTACAACCCCTTGAAAAGTACAAGTGGATTAGCTGGTTTATGGAGGAGCCGGCCGAGCATGTTTTGAAATTGGTAGCAGTCGTAGTGGTATAGGTAATAGTGGTGGTGACGAACAAGCAGATGTACCAGTAGTGGTGATAGAACCAAGACAGGCCATCCGCCTGGGAGGTATCTCTCACACAAGAAATTTGGTATTTTGGCACCACCGTCATGTTACCTTCACTTTTCCCTTGATTTTTTCCCACTCTGATTTTTTGTCTCCCCCCTCCACTCGGACAGGATTGCTTGGCAGAAAGGGAAAATATTGAGGCATCATCCTCTTGTTCCTCCACAAAATCACTTTTTCCACGCGGAAACTCCCACTGATGAAGCTAATTCTCAAGTCCTTCAGCACCGTGAGCCATTGGAAAACATGACAGTTTGTAGTCATACCATGAGATTTCCTTTGGAATTCTCGGGGTAAATCTCAAGGATTCCCACTAGCACCAGACGGGGTTTCCTACACTCGGGCGGAGTGAGCGTACGGAACTCAAAAATTTATTTGCTCACTAAAAAGCTAAGGGTCATCCAACATTAAGAGCCCATTGACCCGTGACGTATTGAATGGATATTTAGCTGAGGCGCTCAAGTCCCCGCAAGTGGCTTTGAGGGAAGACTGTGAATATGGAAGAGAAATATATGACCCATCATCATCGCTTCCATAACCAGTGGAATCCCCAGCTGAAATTCAATGGGACTGGCTGGCTGGCTGGAAGGATATGGAGGGGTGTATAGAGTGCCAGAGTAAGTAGATGGAGTACTAATCAAAGCGGGGTAGGATGGTGCGTCTTCTGCGTAATCCACTGGTAATGACCCTCGCCCGTCGCTCCGCTCCTATTCTCTTGCCCTAACAAATGAGGAACGTCAGTCGTAAATCTCACCCTCCATCCACCATTATTATTGTTATTGTGCGGGCCATTTAAATTTGAAAATACTCAATTCGTCACCTATTCCACAAGGCTCTCACATACGTACTACTCATCCGCTCGGCGCAGGAATCCCAGCCCCCCACGAACGTTCACGAGTACTACGTATGAAGAGGTATAGGGCCGTCCACTACTCCCCCAGCTCATGCTCCGCTGTGCGCATGCTCGCCGTCATAGATCACTGCTTGTCCGTGTAAATGTACATGTGGCTGTAAAATGGCTCAGTGCCCCGGCCAAGGCGCTTCGTGGTCAAAGTGCGTGGATGCAGTCGGGGAGTCTGGTGTGTGTGTGTGTGTGTGTGTGTGTGTGTGTGTGTGTGTATGTGTGTGCTTGCATGTGTACTGTGTACATACAGCGGGCGGGCGTGCGTGCCTGCCTGCCTGCCTCCGTGTGTGCATGCGTGTGTGACTGGAGTGCGGATGTGTAGTGGTTGTAAACAAACTCTCTGTGTCTGAGTCTCCTCCGCGTCCGTCGTGGCGGCGGGGCAGGTATGGTAATAAGGGTGATCCACAGGGAGCTGGTTGAAGGGAGTCTCTCATTGGGATTTTTCGCTCGGATTTGCTCTATCTTCATGGTGAAATGATGGGGATGCACACG
>WJFA01001363.1:0-22054 GCA_009870155.1 Pseudobourletiella spinata | reverse complement strand
GTAGTAGACGTACACTCATACACGCACAGCATACGCACACACGAGCACACACTCACAGGACATACAAACACACGCGCGCGAACACACAAAGATGAAACATCCTAGCAATAATGGCCGTAGAGTTGGCAGGCATCAGTCTTCTTCACAAATTGCAGAAGCCCTTGAGCTCAACTTTACTCTCTCTCAGAAGAATCAATGTACGCCGTGCCAGTGCCAGCAAGAAAAATGTGTGGCACTCTATCTTGAAATATTTTAAAATTCCCTCCCGCGCGCCTCGTCAACCCCAGTCCCCGTCCCAGCTCCCCCGCAGTAAGTCAAGGAAACATGTATGTTTCCCCCCCGTCAATCCACCCGCCGGAAGGGCCGGGAGACGGCGGGAGTCTCTTTTCCAGGCTATACATATACACAAGCTCGCTGTCGAGACGTTACTTACTACTACGATACGATGGCGTAAACAATACCAGGGTGCACCCACCGCGTCCCACACACACAAATACACACACACACACATGCCCTATTAGCTCTTTCATTATTACAACCGCCATATATTTATTTATAGGAGCCAGGAATGTTGTGTGAGCGCCGTCTATATAGAACCCACGCTCCTGGTCCTCCATTTCCATGTGCGTATATGTGAGTTATGTACAGTGCGAATGAGGAGTCAGCCATAGACGTCAACGTGTGGTTACTGGTGTAGTGTGCGCAGCAACCAGCACAGGGAACAGTCTCTTAAGCACATACCGACTTCCACTACCCGTGCATGAAAGTATGAGTGAGTACTGATTCTGCCTATAGTTTAGAACTTGCTCGCTCCCTCTCTCTCTCTCTCTCTCTCTCACTCGCTAGCAATTTTTTAACCACACGGTGCGCAAATGAGAAGGGTTAAGATTTTCGCTCAAGGTCTTCCCCAAACGGCGACCACCACCGCCGCCGCGTGCGGAAAACTATGGCTCGGCTATGGGATATAGGAAAGTGTATTGAGTACGACCGCCGCCAGGTAGGTAGGGTAATGATGATGCTCATGATAATGACTAACTCGAGTAAAACCTAGTCTCGTAATAGTAGTAGTAGTAGCAGCACAAGTTGTGGTAGCAAAAGTTGTTGTAGTTGCGATGTGGAGTGATCTTTTCGTCAAGTCATATTACATACTTCTACCATAGGTAAAAATGCTCAAGTTCTGTCGAGTCAAATCCATCTTGAAAATGCTGGCTTCAGTAAATGCCATCGCTGCTAGTGGTGCTGCAGGCTGCAGCCTTCTTCACGTATTTAATAGGACTAACCCAGGCTTTTAAACAACGTACACACATGGCACATCCAAACTCACACACATATACACACAAAATGCACACACACCATAAACGCACAAGCACTTAAACACACCGCAGATACACACAGACACACACACATACCGCATACACACACACACATTCAGCAAATGCACACACAGACACAGGCACAAAATGTAAACACACACACAAACACACTTGCACAAATTTTACACACACAAGCATGCACACATACATGGTGAGACCAGGTACATTTAAACCACGCGGCCACTAGCACGAGACGACGTAATACTTGGGCTATATATATACAAAGAGCACTCGGAGATTTTCTTCCAATGGTTCAACCCTTCTTGGTAATATGGCCAACAACGAGCGAGCTAGCGAGCAAGAGAGCGAGAGAGAGAGAGAGAGTGAGTTGAAGGTGATTTTTTTATTCATTTTTATATATACACGAGCAACGTGCTCACGCTGCCATTGAGACGAGGTCGAACATTCCTGAAACATTCTGAAGCTGCCGTGGCCGCGATGAGAGTCAGAGAGAAAGAGAGAGAGAGAGAGAGAAGAAGGGACAGAGAACAGAGAGAACAACATCTCCTTTCTTGCATATCTGTGCGGAAAACCCAGTAAAACTCTCCAACATTTTTGTACAGGGTGAGATGAACGATGATGATGTGGTGTGGTGCGGCTGTGTGTATACATGTGCCTGTGTGCGCGCACTCTCCTGTGTCCTTGAATTTTTTTTTGCACATGAATTTTTTCAAGGGAATTCACCCGCTGGCTTTTTGTCATAAAGGACTAACCAGCAGCACCTCATTCCTAATACCACCACCACCACCACCGCCGCCGCTGCTTTCGTACCATCCGTAATAACTTGAAACTAATCAAAGTCAAAGGCATTACACAACACTATTTCTCTACCACGCTTGTAGACTAATACAGATATGACCATGTGCAGTGCACCCTTACATTCTACAATGGAAAACCTCGTACTATCAACCATCAAACTTTCCCAAAAATTATTCCGACGTCCGGCCATGGATTATCCCAGAAGAGCATTGCACCAAAGCTTCGTATATTATTAACAAAGCCCCACTTTCCAAGTACCTTAGCTCGCTCCCTATGACCTCTGTAGACGAGTAGTACAAGAATAGTTTGTCAACAATACTGAGCAGATGTAACGCTATTGGGCGGTGCACAATCGGGGGTAAGTTAGTTGTGCGATGATGCCAGATTTCTATCAAACCGACAGCTCTATAATTCAACAGGATGAATTCCCGAAGGATCATACTCGACGGCGACCCGGAGCTTCCTGTCAACTATTAGAATTGTCTCCGCACAACACAAAAGTTGTGAAATCTCATACAATAATAATTATTTCATCACGAGCCAAGGTGGAGCCAGTGGTCCATGACCGTGAACAACATGACTTAATTTATTGGACGTCACTTCCTCCCTATGCAAGAATAAAAATCTCGCTCGAAACCACTCGAACGGAACCCAACCTCTCACTCCAGTCAGTCCACAGTCCGAATTGCTCTAATTTCCCAGTCAATAATGCAATGTACTTTGCGCACGTATCATCGGCCATAAACTTTTGGGAAATTCACGAGAGACGAGAGTTACCTACCACATTATATTACACTACTACTACTACTACAGTAATTTTCTTGAACAAAAAAAACAGAATGAATCGGTGTTACTTACTGGAGTCGGAGTAGTCGTCCATGATAACAATGTGATGAGTCCCGCCTCGTTGAACGTAGTTTCCTTGTTTTGGTTTGTTTTTTTGCTTTTTGCACTGGAACGTCCCGAATTATTGACTTGTTCAAAAGCACCACCACATAGACGATAGATTCTCCGAGAGCGGGTGAGGTTATAAGGTAAAACTGCGGCCGTATGTGCAAATATATAATGATAAAAGTTCCAGCGAGTGGACGTCGCAAAAAAGTGCTATTTTTTCCGCAGGGGAATAAATATATAGATCTGCCGTCTGATATATAATGTCTGTAAAATCCCTACGATACTACCATTATTACATATATTTATATGTATATATATATTATCCCAGACTAAATAAATAAATAAATGGTGCACAGCTGCCGTGGGTTCTTTTCAAAGCGATGATGATGATGGTGGTGACGATGATGTCGTCGTGGCTCCGATGCACTTCTTGATAGATTTTTCACAACCGATATTATGACACAGATGCTCCAATAATAATAATATCATGGTGATGATGATGAGGAGAAGGACTCCTTCGTCGTCCGCAGGGTTTAAAGTCGCGTCGGGTCGGGTCGGATCAGTAAAAATTGAAGAAAACAAATCAAAAGGTAATAATGTAAATGTAAAAATCACACCGGAGTCACAGCAACGAGGGTTTTGGACAAGTAAAGTAAGTGTGGCAATGGTGGGTTACTGTGGAGCTCCTTGAAAAATATAGAGTGGTTTAAGGGCGTATTTTTTTGTTCGTGGAACAATCACATTTTGATTCCAAATCAACTCCTCCAGATATTTACATGATTAAAAAGGGATGCAGTGGGCAAATCAGAATAAATGGGGATTCAAAGGCTTAAATTTCATGGACCTGCTCAGGGTCAATGGCCAATGCGTTCCTCCTGACAGCAGCAGCAGCAGCAACGGAGGGGTCCCCAAAGCTATTATTTTATCAAGTTGAAGAGTTCCCATGGATTAAATGGGATGAGATGACATACGTTTTGCTTCTCATGCCATCCCAGAGGATCCCGGGGGAAAGGCGTCAAGGGATTTCTTCATTTGTGGCCCACAGATGGCCATAGAAGATGACTTGGCGGCGGGAATTTTGATGGTGGATGCACGTAGATCAGATCTATGTGGGGATGAAGATGATGATGATGATGATATGAAATTTTAGCCTGGACCCCGGGCCAGACCCATGATGAACAGTTACGTAGGCGCGTATTTTGTTTTGGAATCTCTATAAAGAATTTCCCCCCTTTTTAACGACCCTTAAAGTCTCTCAGGATGGACTATCTGAGGTGAAGATGGTGAAGAATTTGAAACGAGCATGCCTGTATTTGGTGTCATTCACATTTGTCTACGTCATAGTTGACATTTCCGGGGTGTTTAGGCACCCGCTGGAACGGGATTACTACACGGAATTCTCATATCCGCTGGACGTGGAGAATTTCCCGGAACTCGTTCGGAAATTTCGGTGAGAGCCACGACGTTTCAATGATACTTCTGGCGCGGTTTTGGCGTTGATTTTGATTTTTGAATTCATTTAGATTCAAGTTTGACCGCTGCGGCTAGTTTCTTTAGTTAGTTCTAGTTTGACTCCTGCGCATTTGCTTACTGTTATTGAATTTATTTGCAATTTTTGGATTAATTTATCTGCTATTTGTTGATGAATTTATCTGCTATTTGTTGATGAATTTATTTGGTATTTGTTGATGAATTTATTTGGTATTTGTTGACGAATTTATCTGATTTTTATTGACGAATTTATCCAATATTTATTGACGAATTTATTTGCTTATCATTATTGAATTTATTTGCAATTTTTGGATGAATTTATCAGCTATTTCTTGACGAATTAATTTCTTCATTATTATTTATTGGTGAATTTGTTTCAGAATTGTTTTTTGCTTTTTTTTGAATTTATTGCGGATTTATTACTATTGATTGATATTCAGTTTAATTTTGTTTTTTCCCCATACCAGGGAAGGCGAATATGTATCTCACGCCCCAATTAACCGCCGCTACTCCTCACTCAAATTTATCAACAATGTGACCACCGGCTGTTCCGAGCCGCTCCGGCTCCTCGTCCTCGTCAAGTCCGCCGTAACTCATTTCCGCCGACGAGATGTCATCCGGGCCTCGTGGGGAGCTCAAAGGTTCACGGACGTGCGAACCAAAACGGTTTTCCTCCTCGGCCAGGGAGTGGACGATGACAAGATGACGATCGAGCGGGATGGGAAGCGATTCCTAGTCAAAGATCTGATTGATGAGGAGATTCTCAGGAATGATGACGTTGTCCGAGCGGACTTTGTGGACTCGTACTACAACAATACGTTGAAGACGATGATGGGGATGCGGTGGGCGGCGGCGGGGTCATGCTCCGACTTCCAGTTTATATTCTTTGTGGATGATGACATGTACGTGTCCGTGAAGAATCTCCTCAAATTTGTGAGGCATCCCACGGGCTACCCAAAATATTGGGAAACTATGAAGACGGGGGGTGGTGGTGGGGCGGGTCACGGGGGTCAAGTACTCCCTCAACCCCTCCGTGATAATCTCATCAACACTGTGAAGACTGATGACAGGCAGGGGTGGCGGAATGCGGGATCTGATTTTGACATTGAGTTGAGACCGAATGCCAAACTGTATGGTGGATATGTCTTTTTTGTTCCGCCGCACAGGCATAAAATTGGTAACATTTTTTTCCTCATTATTTAAAAAAAAGTTAAATCAGATAATCAGTATGGAAAATAATATAAATGGCGGGATTTTCAAAACTGTGATTCTTGCTTTTGTAAGGGACAAAATGGTTCCTGCCGCTGGAGGAGTATCCGTTCAACTACTTCCCGCCGTACGTTCCGGCCGGAGCCATTGTCATGTCCAGGGCGGCCTTCCGTGATATCTACTACGCTTCCTTTTACACCCAGCATTTCCGGTTCGATGATATTTTCGTGGCTCTGTGCGCCAAGAAAATGAACATCGAGCCGTACCATTCGAACTATTTCCGCTTCTGGGAACCCGCCACGAAGAATCCGCGGGAGGAGGACTTCAAGTATGTCATCACTCAGCATGGATTCAGTGATCCGGAGGAACTTCTCCAATTTTGGAATGTGCAAAAGTCCTTGGGGAACGCTTAGTGAGGGAGCTGCACACATTCTGTTTTACAATCCTTGCCATCATGTGATATGTTTTGACTCGTGCGGGACCTGTTGTTGGAGCAAGTGCAGTTGAGAAAATGTGTTGTTTTCGTTTTTTGTTGTTACTCCAGTGGCAAATGATGTGCAGTCCAAAACCCACGGCTGATCTCTACATTTTGGTGGGAATTTTCGGTGTGTTTTTCCCCCAAATAAATTATTTTTTTTCTGCTGTGAAACTTGAAGTGTGCCGCTAAATTACGACTTGTTATGGCGGAGGATGTTATTCATTTTCGTGTATAAATAAATTTATTAATTCGGAGCTTCCAGCTTCCCGCCTTTATTTAAATTTGAGATTGATTTGATAATTTGATTGATTTTGAGGAGGAGGATCCTCCACCACTCGGATAGTTCCCAGAATCATTTCCATTCGAATGAGAAGTAAAATAAAATCAAATCAAATAGTAAAAGAAATAGTAAAAAAAATGGGAATTTTACATTTTAATGCAAAGTTAGAAAAATACTGCTATGAGATTCTACTCTGCATAAAGTTCAAAGTGTTCTTTATTCCGTTGGCAAAACCATATGCAAAACATTTTGATATTATGTATCATTCTCCTTTCACATTTATCCAACTTGTCAAATCCGAAGAAATCATGGTGGAAAAATTGAGAAGAATGATTCTTCAAATTCCACAAAAATCCCGTGGAAAATAGTCATTACATTTCGACAGCCTAAATTCAGATTTCTACTTATTCTCTACTATTTCAGATTTCTTTTATTTATGGTGAATATGTGGAGAATTCAAGAATAAGCGCCAGTCACAGCACAGCACGCACACAGCACCCGCAGTAAAAGCTAATTTTTACATGATTTTCAAATCCCATCTTCGGCATCCACCACTGCTAAAAACTACACTGCCAGCCAGGCAGTAGATAGATAAATTATCTCCTATTGCCGCCGGGTATCTTCTAACATTTACATGCAAAATTATTCTTCCGCATGCATCCAATAATGTAAATAACTAATGTTTGGGTTACCGAAGCACAATAAATCACTGTATTATGTAAATAACGATAATGTAAATCCTATGTGAATAACACTCGGAAAAACTGTGTGCCCCCAGATTACAAAAAAATTATGTTGTACAAATGAAACGTACACGAAAATACGCAATGTTAATAATAGTCTTATTCTGAGAAAACCAGAGTCCACATATGTACAAAAAAGGTAATTAAAAGTAATAATATAAACTATAATAATTCTTGCAGAGTTTCAAGTTTTCTACAAAGATCTGATTACGTTGATGTCTAGGGAAAATAATACATGAGCAAAGATTATCTAAAAAATTCTCAAAATGAATTCCTAGCCAAAGATCTAATACATATTTAATAGGGAAGAAAAAGATAACAATAACTAAAGAATTATCACGACGATGACGAGACAACAACAATAACAGGAACAACAACAAGAAAAAAACAACAATAATAACAACATTATCATCATCATCACTAAGTAATTTCTTATCATATTACATTAGTTGTTTGTAATTTGGATTAGAAGGACGGTCCGGTGTGCTGACAGCAGTAGGAGAGGAACGTCTCATCATCCAATTCCCACTGCATCTTTTGGGCGCAGGGGAAGTGGGCCGCCTGGCCACATTTGCGGGAGAGACAGCCGACCGTGGCTCCGCGCCGGGTGCAAATCGTACATTTGACCGTTTCCGCGTCGTACACCGCCTTGTCCAGTCCCCGGATGGACGTGCCGATGAGGAGCAAGTCACCCGCCCACAGGGCGCAATCTGCTCAACGAAAAAAATCAGTCACGTGTTAATAAAAGAATTCCAAGATTTGCATATAGAGTTCAAATTCCAGTTATTATTCCGAATCAAATTCCAATTGTTATTCCAAATTAAATTCCAGTTATTATTTGCATCCGATGATTATGTCGAATTAAATTCCCGCTAAAATTACAAAATCCAATCATTTTTCCAAAGTAAATACCATTTATTATGAAAATTCGATTATAACTCCAAATTAAGATTTAGCTATTACTAAAACTCGATTATTACTCCAGATAAAATACCAGCTAATTTTAAAAAAATCAATTATTATTCCAAATTAATTTTCAGCTATTACTAAAATCCGACTAAGATTCCAAATTCAATTCAAAAATTAATATTTAAACCAACCTTGATGCATCCAAGTCTCCTTTTTTTGAAGTTCCGTCTTGAGCCGACTCTCCACCGCCGCACTACCGGACTCCTTCGTAATCTCCTGCAAATCTTCCCGCGCAGTGTTGATGTAGTACGGACCGAACAAGTCACCCAGCCGCTGGGCATGCGGGCCCAGTTTGCAAAATGCACAGACCCAGGGCACTTTGCTATCAAAGGAGTCCGTCGGGCGCTCCTGGAATAACACGACAACAATACAAAATTAAATTGTCATTCAAAAAATCCAAAAAAAACCAATAGTTTTTTTTATTATTTATAAAATTATATAATTATTTTAAAAACTTTTAATTTTTTTAGATTAATAAAAGTCCATTAAAAATCTTTTTGTTTTCACACAATAAAAATCCAATTTCAAAAACTTTTTCTTCATACAATTAAAAATCAAATCCCATTAAAAATTTTCTTCGTGCAATAAAAAATCCCACTAAAAATTTTCCTTCATACAAAAACAATCCCATTAAAAAATTTTCCTTCATACAAAAAAAAATCTCATTAAAAAACCTTTAAATTTCTTCAACCCCAACAAAATTCCATCAGAGCAAAAGACTTTACTTACACTCCGAAGTCTCATTGCCGGCGGTTCCAAGTCCTCCTCATCCCCGCCCCGGTAAAATCTCACGGTTCCACGGTCCACCTTCAGACTCGGTCCACCCCTCGAAGCCTTCGCATGTTTCTTCTGCTGTTTCCCATTCTCCGTCACACCCTTCTTGGACTTGCCTGCTTTGGAAACGACAGTGCCCTCCATGTTCTCACCAGGGCCTGCGTAATTACTAGAAGCCAGCGGCACGGACTTGACAAAGACAGACGGGACTTTGATCGGTTTCGCCTTGGCTGGAATGAACGTAATTCCACCAGTCCCGCCACCGTCCGGCACAACAACACCACTAGCAGAGTCTTCTAAATTCTCAACCCCGTGCTGCCGCCTGCCGGAATCCCGACGGGATTCCACAGTTTTTGCTGGTGACGGTGACGGTGGTGTCGCGGATGCTGATGATGATATTTGTGGAGGTGGAGTCGTTTTCCCCACCGTTTTTTTCTCAGCAATGATACTGGGACTAGGACTACGTTTCGCCGACGCTTTGGTGGTTCCTTGAACTTGTTGTGCTTGTTGTTGTTGTTGTGAAGTGGATTCCCTGCGGGGAGTTGCAATTACAAGTTGCTGTTCCACTTGTGATAAAACTTGAGTTGGTTCAGGGGTTGGTTGCTGCGGTAACTCGGGACCGGACAACTGCGGCTCACTCCCGCCCGACGTGGACATGATTTGGGAGATCTCGTTGAGGATCTCACTCTTGCGCGCTTCCAACATTGAATGTTTCCGCTTCGCCGGGTTCGGCGTGGACGGCGGGTAGTTGTTCCGCTGCGAGTAGTCAAACTGGTAGAAAAATTCCAGGGGCGGCAGCGGATCCTCGGATGCTTGGGAAACTTCCATGATCGTCTCGTTCTCCAGCCGCTCCAACGTCGCCCGGTCATACATTGAACTCCGTTTTCGTGCTGAAGACTTGGCGCCCGTTTCCGACTTGACCTTCGACCCGGCAGCAGTTGTTGTGGGAATTTCTGCTGCTGCTGCGACTTGGGGTTTCACTGAAATTATTGCTGATTTTTCTGGCGGGGATTCCAAAGGTTCGGGCGTGTCATCCAGAACGATCGTAGAGTCAGAAGAATCTTGAGAAACGGCAGACTTTTTCCCGCTGCTACTGGCTAAGCGCTTACTCCGCGGTCGCTCCGTCGTCGTCTTCGTCTTCGTCGTGGACTTTTTCGTGGAACTCTCAGGGGATTTTTTTGGGGATTTGCGGGGGCGCGGAGTTGATTGCGGCGTGGATTTGACTTCCGGTTCGGTCGTAACTGCTGCTGCTGATGATGACTTGCCAGACTTGCGTTTCCCGGTCGTGCTGGGAGTTTTTTCCGAACCGGACTTTTTGGATTTGGAAGGCTTCCGTTCGGATTTGGCGGGTGGTTTTTCTGAGCGATCGGGACTGGTTTTTAAGCTGGATTTGTCGGGTCGCTCAGGACTGGTTTTGACAGTTGATTTCTCGGGGCGCTCCGGACTGGTTTTGACACGGGATTTGTCGGGGCGCTCAAGACTGCTTTTTGCGCCGGATTTTTCAAATCGCTCAGGACTGATTTTCGCGCTGGATTTTTCTACTTTTTCAGAACTGGATTTGGCGGGGCGTTCCGGAGTGGATTTGATTGGTTTCTCCGCCAAAGGAGTTTTCCCGGGTTTTTCAAGGATGATTTTCACAACTTTCTCCATTGCCGGCCGTTCAGGAGTGATTTTACTGGCTTTGCCGCGCCCCTGTCCACCGCCTCTCGCGGCGGTGGATTTCTCCCGGATTTCCATTGTAATTTTAGGGATGATTTCCACAATGTTCACATCCCCGTCTTCCAGTTGGATGAGTGGCGGCGGCGCTGTGGGCGCATCCGGTGGACTACTTGGTACGTTTCCACTGGAAATCTCGCTGCTGACGGATTCGTCCAACTTGGGTTTCTTCTTCCTGGAGGCGCCAGTGCTCGAGCGTTTTTTCTTTTCAGCGCCAGCGGCGGCCGGAGATGCCTTGCGCTTCCTCTTGGAAGATTTCTTCTCCGATTTCGGGATTGGAATTTCTTGAATGCTTGGCGAACTGCCGGAATTCGACATGTTAAATGTGCCATCCAACTCCGTACCGGATTCTGGAATGTCTTCAATAATTTTTGAATCAGTTTTCTTTTTCGAACTTCCCGCCGCTTTCTTGGATCTTTTCCCCGCCTTGGATTTTAAAGCCGGAGGTGAGGGTGACTTGGGGGCTTTGGATTTTTTCTTGGAGCCTTTGGCCGCTTTAGATTTGGATTTTGAAATTGGCGCGACTACTGCTGTTGCAACTGCTGGTGACGCCTCGGGTTTGTTGAAGACGATAGTGGCGGTCCCACGATCTTCCGAGATGGACAAAACTGGGAAATCCTGCTGAGGTTCCACTACAGAGGTTTCAGGAGGTTCCGCAAGTAATTCTGGTGGCGTCGGAGGCGGTGGTGGGACCTTTTTCTTATGGGATCTCTTCGGTTTAAGTGGAGCGGCGGCGGCGATTGGTGGTGGTTTTGAATCTGGCGCAACTTTTTCTTTCTTCTTCTTTGACGACTTTTTCCGCTGAGTTGCCGGCGGTAGTGGCGGCGCCGGTTGGTTGTCGAGCAGAGCAGGGAAATCGAACGGTTCCAAATCGGGCAATTCTTCGACGACTGGGGTCGTGTCGAGATCGATCCGAGGTTTCAATTCGGATTTCCGCTTTTTCCCCGGTTCCTTTTTCGGTTCGGGGCGGGAGACTTGATGCACTCCTGGAACGGATTCGGATTTTTTCGGAGATTCTTTCTTACTTTTCGCGGGGGATTTCCGACTTTTGGATGACTTTGGAGTTTCTAGTGGAGTTTGAAGGATCGCGCCAGATTCTGGCGGGTTGAGTAGTTCCGCATCGGCTGCTGCTGCTGGTGTTGAGGAAAATAGTGGCGATGGCTTGGATTCGATGGGGAATGAGAATCGGGCGGCAAAATCCAGTTCGGCGGCGGTAAGCGTGAGTGGTTTTGAAGGGTCGGAACCGTCCTGGGCCTCAACGACCAAAAGGGTATCTGAGGAGACTTCAGGGATGTGAATGACAGGGAACTCCTCTTGGATTGGTTCCGGAGGCGGGAGGAGGATGACGTCATTACTGGTCGGTGGCGGCGATGATTGTTCAAGTTTTAGGATTGTCTTGGAGGCTCCAGCGCTGGACTTTCTCTTGGGCGTGCGTTTTGCAGGGGGGTTGAGACCCTCGGTTTTTTTCGCTTTTGGTGTTGATTTAGCTCGAGGTTTTTTAGTAGCTGTGGATTTTTTTGGTGTGGGTTTTTTCGGCGGTTCGGGCGGCTCGTTGCTGGCTTTGGTGGAGCTGCGACGCTGGCGTTTTTTGGGTTCAGGTTTGACAACTTGGGCTTGTTTGGCATCACTGCTGCTGCTGCCGGCTCCGGCGCCGCCGCCACCGGGTTTGTCCGGGGAAGTTTTCCCAGTTTTCAGATCTAAGAGGACATGGGCGATTTCTTCTTCGAGGATGTTGGATTCTGGGAGGTTGGGTTGAGTGGGCGGGTCGGGTGGTGGGGGTGGATCGGATTTGAGCCGGCGGCCGCGTTTCCGTTTTTCCGGTGTGGGTGGGGTCGGAGTTGTGCTGGGTGGAGGAATGATGGGTGTGCTGGGTTGAGTGTATGGAGTAATGCTGCTGCTAATGTTGGTTGGCTCGGGAGGGTCCACAGGCGGTTTTTCTGATTTTTTGGAGGCTCGCGGGGCTGGTGGGGTTTTGGCGGATTTTCGTTTTGGCGTTGACTTTGGAGTGTCATCTTTGACTTTGGTGGTGAAAGATTTTTTCTTTTCTACGGAGGAGGAGGAGGATGACGGGGTGGCAGGGGTTCGTGGAGAGGGGGTTTCGGGGGCGTCGGGGGTAGGTTTGGCGGCGGTTTTCCGGCGAGCCCGCTTGGCAGGCGGGGGTTCTTCTGGGCTGGGTTCCTCTTCCGGAGAAGGTTCCGACTTGGAAGGCTCGGGATTGGTTTGTTCCAGGAGCATTTTCCGCATGCTGGCTTTGGTCCGGGCGCCGCGGGCCATGTTCTGGAATTTTAGATATCATTGTTATTATTTTAGAATGAGACTTTAATTACAGTTAATAATAATTAAATATTAATTGCATAAAATCATTAAATATTAGTTGTAGAAAATTATTGGATATTTGCGGCAGACAAATTGTAAATATGAATAATAATAAGCACTGATAGAAATATTAACTCAATTCAATTCAAAATGTTGGCTTTACATGTAAATTTATTTTAAATACTTTTAAAAAACATAAGCTGCGTGGAAATTCTCACGTGTGAAATGAATTTTGTTTTACAAGTAGAAATTAACATGGGAAATTGACGATGGAAAAAATGAAAAAAAAAGCAAAAGAAATTACAACAAAAAATATAGAAAAAATAAACAATTACAGGTTTGTAATAATAATGTATTATTAACAAAACCTTGTTTTGGATTTCAAGCGGGAATATTTTTAAACAAATTATGGCGCGAAAGAACAACAACTATTATGGTAGAAATGCTGCCAGAAAAACTCTCTCTTGAACGGTTAAATCAAGATTTCAGTTTCAAAGTGACAAAAACGCGGGAAGAAAGGAGGCTAAAAACACATTGAATCTGTATTGAAGTCAAAAAAGGCGGGGAAAATACTACTAATTTAAACATGCCAAAACTTCAAGGGATTCTGGCATCATGACAAAAAAGCCCACAGATTTCAACACGAATAAACGTCTAGAAATTCCCAAATGACAAAATATCCTCAAATTTCCACATGAAAATACTTTTAAAGCTTTGTTTGCAAAACTTAAAATGACAAAATGTCCCCAAATTCCAACGCGGAAAATATTTTAAAAACTTTCTTTGCAAATTTTCAAATGAAAAAAATGTTCAAAAATTTTCCAATAACACAAAATTCCCACAGATTCACAGAAAAAAAGTTGCCTACAAATTTTAAAATGACAAAATATCCAGAAATTCCCACACAAATAAATCAGAGACAGTAGGATTCCCACGATTTAAAAGTCCCCTAATATTAGCGCGGGAAAATTCTTCATCTGAACTGCTCACTTCCTCAGAATCATTACACACTTGAAATTAAATCCAAATCCTACAAAAAATTTCAAAATTCATTGCAAAAACCCACCTGCAATCGAACAGGCATCATGCCAGTTTGACCTCCGCCGTTGGCAATGCCCGAACTGGCGGCGGGTGAGATGACTGGGCTCGTCGACGGTGGCCTTGGGCACGGAGTTGAATTGGGAGAGGGAACAAGTGCAACTGCGTTAGTCACAACCGTCCTCGAAGGACTCCTCACCACAACGGGCTCCTGACACACCGGCGGATGATTCGGACTGACTAATCTGGCAATATCCTGACTCAGCCCACTCACAACAACGTTATGGGGCGTATTTATTGCCGTGACCTTTGGCACCTCCGCGGAAACACACCTTGTTTCGGACAGGGAACTCTGATTCTGATTGACAAACCGGGATAGATTCATGAGAGCATGTTGACCGCTACTCTCACAGCTGGAGACCACGTGTTCAGGCGGCTGGTGCGGGCGACCGTGGCTAGATGGCGCCTGAGCTGTCATTCCCTGGCCCAAGCCCCCATCGTTATAGCAGCTGCCGCCACCGCCTGAATTTCCGGCCCGGAGCAGATGCTGTTGCTGTTGTTGTTGTTGCTGCTGCTGTTGTTGCTGTTGTGACATCGGCGGCAGGACCTGTGGGTGTTGTTGTGCAAGTCTTTGTGGATTATAGACTTGTCCAGGTGAGGGTTGTTGTTGCTGCTGCTGTGGCGGCGGTTGCTGTTGTTGAGTCGGAGTGCCATAGCCATGGCTGTAGTAGTTTGGCTGTTGCTGCTGCTGCTGATGATGTTGAGTTTGCCATGGGACGCTTTGCTGAACGTACTGGGAGCTGGCAGTGTGATTGGGATGGGAATGCTGTGGGACGACACCGTAGTAGCCGGTGCTGGCCTGCTGGGTTCCGTAGAATCCGGTCTGGTGCACTTGGGAAGCACTGTGGTGATAGCCGTAGTAGCTCATTTGCTGTTGTTGTTGCTGCTGTTGTTGTTGTTGTTGCTGTTGAGCCTGAATGTGATGGGCATGAGCTACGGCAACTTGGCTGTGACCCGGCATGACCTGATGCATCATTTGAGCGGGCGGAGGGGATGCCCCGGGATGGGGCATTTGGTGTGGGGTGGGGCAGTAGCGTGGGGACGAGGAATTGGAGTGCTCACTCCCGGACATTATTATGACGGCCGTTGAGGTGGTGCTGCCGGGCAAAAAACATGATTGATGATGACTGAACATTGTTTTGCTCTAACGAGATTAAGACATCGAGGATGGAGTTTTTGGGTTTTGATTATTGATTACAACCGAGAGATTTACCGTACTGTATTTCTAATGCTTAAGTTAGTGATGATTAATCAGTGATTTCCGCATTGTTTTCCTAGTGTGAAGGCTCCTGATAATTAATCTGTGATTTAAACATTGTTTCCCTGATGTACGGGCTCCTGATTGATACTATTCATCAATGATTTTCCCCTGGTTTCCTACGCTGCTAATTGTTGATATTGATCCGTGATTTGCCCCTTTGGTTTCCTATGCGTTGTTGATACTGATCCATGATTTACCCCTATGATTTCCTATGCGATTGTTGATACTGATCAATGATTTCCACCTGGTTTCCCTGCTACTGAATAAGCCAGGGGTTGATACTAATCAGTGATTTCACATTGTTTGGTTCATGTGAAGGATGTATGGATCATTGTTGATTGATACTGGCGTTTCCCCGAAAAGTTCTGCCATCACGCGATCATGATCATTGTTCAGTGAATTTAGAATTTTCCTGAGGTGTGCGATCATGATCATTGTTCAGTGAATTTGGAATTCTCCTGAGGTGATCGATCATTATCATTGTTCAGTGAATTTGCACACGGGTTTCCCTCAGCGGATCATGATGATGGCATTGAGCTGATCACTGATTTGTCACATTTTGCAGGTGGACGATCATGATCTACAATGATTTTTCTCATGTTCACAACAATGTTTTTCCCACCAAAATGTTTGCATGACCACGCATTTGGCATGGGTTTCGTCCCAACGGTGTACACGATCTGGATCATGTGTGATCATTGATCAGTGATTTTCAATGAGGCAAAAGGACTGCCTCCTCAAATCATTGATTTTGCCAGTCGTTGCACTACGAGAGCCCAAGCTCTCGACAAGTCAATAGTAATAAAATGATGAGTATTTCCTATCCCGGTGTGCTCCACACCGCACCGCACCGCCACGGATCGCAACTCAAAACTCAAGTAAAATGTTAGTGCCACCAGAACCAGACAATAAAAAATCCAAGGCTCCACACACTTTCCAGCAAAGGCGAAAACGAGCTTTAACGTGGGATCCCTGCAAAACGATCCAGTTCTGACTCTCACAGTCAGCCGGCTCTCCACTCCCTCACCCAGTCCACAATCAGCTCGAGCTTACTCTCGCAGTCAGTCAGCATAATTTTTTTTAACATAAGACCAGACCAGGTGCACATCAAGCCCGGAAAACGAGAAAAGTTGCATCAGTTTCCACACTTTTGTCATTATTTTCCATGTGTCTACACAGAAAAAATTCCAATCTGGACACTCCTCCTCCCTCTCAGTCAATTCACATCGCAATCTAACAAGCCGTGGAATCAATGCGAACACTTCTGACTAATATTTGTACCTGTCTGAATCAAAATCTTCCTCCCAAATCTTCATCGCTATCATCACCATATCATCATCTCACCATAAACAAATGCCCAGCCCATTCAAAACTCGTACAGATGTCCGTCAGGCATAAATCCTCCGCAATAGTTTGATCCTACCGAACAATCCTATGATCATTCCCTACACATTATTGGTATATGGAAAAAATATCAATGAACATGGAGGGGTCTTATTCATCCTACGTCCAAAAAACCACCACCCCCTCACATGCATCATCCATTGTGGTCCATCTTATGGACAGGATCTTCACACGGAAATTTCAAACACTGAACTAACATTACGGTCCATATCTTGGACGGGATCACAGCACAATTTCCAACACTAATGGACCAATAAATCCCACACAATATGAAACCAAGGAAAATCATTTTCCGGATTCTGGACACATTCCTCTGTCCTAACCTCATCGCCGTACTCCGCCGTTGAGCCACATGTTTAACCCCACGGAGAATTTCACAGTTGCGTTCACTACACAGTAATGACCACAAGTTAATTAGAACTCCTTACCTTTTTTTATCTTGCCAAAAATTCGAGCAGCATGAAACTTTTCACAGGGCCACGCACAATCAAATGAGTCCAGTAAGTTTGCCTTTACATTTTGACGAGGCGGAAAAGTGTGAACAAATGTTCGTAGACACAAACGCACATTTAATATTCCTTGCGAGGAATCAAAATTGTTTTATTTGAGGAAGAACTGGAGAAAATATGAATTGAGGGGACGCGGCAGCCGTGCTCTAAAGGACGCCAGTCATGCCCCTTCCAACTTTTCCGTTCCGAAGCGAGAGTGTAACTGATGAGCAGGCTTGACTGGGAGGCAGTCATAATACGGGTGGACGTCGCCGTTGAGTTCGGCTCATGTTCCTATTCCGACCACGTATATATTCCAACATCCATCCCTTCACACATTCAGTTAACACTATACTTACTAGAGGCAGAGACTCTACAGCATTTCATGTTACTAGCAACCTGCCGCTGCCGCCCCAAATGGAATTCCATAGGTTTCCCCATAGCTTTTCTTACTTTTGTTAGTCGGTTTTGCTCATAGCTTCCACCACCACTCCTTACGCTTTGTCTTTTCAACGTGGATTCCGCCCGATCTAGCTCCTACATAGAATTTCCGCAGTCAATATCTTCGTCAAGTTACCAAACCGAAACCTGACCTGACTGACTGACTGACTGAATGAGATCTCCTCTGAGATTCCCGTAGCAGGTGGGAGTAATTAGTTTTCAATGCGGGTTCATACACTTGTAAAATGTCAATGCGGATGCCGACTATGGAATGGAGGTTGTTAAAGTTTTAGGCGGGCTTCTAAAAACTATACAAATTCAATGGCGGTTGAGCATTTTAAAAGTTCAAGGGAGGCTTTTAAATTTTAACAAATTCATTGGTGATTGAACTTTGTAAAATGTCAAGGAGGGCTTTTGAAGTTGTACAGATTCAATGGCGATTGAGCACTGTCAAAGTTCAAGGCAGGCTTTTAAAAGTATAAATTCAATGGCGATTGAGCACTGTCAAAGTTCAAGGCAGGCTTTTAAAAGTATAAATTCAATGGTGATTGAAAATTTGAAATGTTCAAGGCGGGCATTTAAAACTGTACAAACTCAATGGTGATTGAGCACTGTGAAATTTCAAGGCGGGCTTTTAAAAGCACAAATTCAATGGTGATTGAACATAGTAAAAGTTCAAGGCGGGTTTTTAAAACTGCACAAATTCAATTGTGATTAGAAATTTTAAAGTATTTAAGGTATTTAAAACTGTACAAATTCAGTGGTGATTGAACATTGAAAAAGTTCACGGCGGGCTTTATAAAGTGCAAATTCAATGGTAATTGAAAATTTGAGATTTTCAAGGCGGGCATTTTAAACTGTAACTGTACAAATTCAATGAGCAGAGCATTAGAACTTTGTGAAAGCTCAAGGCGGGTTTTTGAAATTTGAAACTACAAATTACGTGGCGATTATAAATTTTAAAAGTTCAAGGCGGGTTTTTAAAAACTACAAATTAAGTGGCGATTATAAATTTTAAAAGTTCAAGGCGGGCTTTAAAATCTGAATGAATTAAGCTGTGATTGGAAATTGTAAATTCAAGGCGGGCTTTAAAATCTGAATGAATTAAGCTGTGATTGGAAATTGTAAATTCAAGGCAGGATTCTTAAAACTGAGCAGAAATTTAAAGCGGCTAAGATGCCGCATAATTTCCCATCATAATAAGTGATTTCCAGCACGTCTGTAGTGCTCTGTCTGGAGATATTAAAGAGCATATGTACGCCGGTGGAATTGCATTGGTTGGTGGGCCTTTGTGTGTGTGCAGTTGATATGAAACGGCGTCAACGTGCTCATATGTTATGTACCTACAATATAGTACTAACACAGTGCTTAATATATGTGCTGTACAAGTCTTGCCTCCTGGCTGGCCAAAACGAGAATTTTACGGCCGTGTGTGTTTGCATTGCATGTGTGAGTGTGTGTGTGTATGTGTCGTGTGTATTTAAGTGTACATAGTACACAGTGCTGGCTTGTTGTTGTCGATTGATTGGCGCGAAGGCGCGAACGCAATGCCTGTACCCAGACATTTGGCTCGGCTCTCAGAAACTATGTAGAAGGGCCACCAGGAGACTGGCCGTGAGAGCGAGAGAGGGGATAAGGGAGTAGCCGTATTGTGAGTCTCCAGTTTAATCTGTGCCGAGCCATGGGATCGTGTGGTGGTCTATGTGGGATCCCGTGATCTTCTCCTACATACTCCCTTCTGCCTCTTCGAATATAGCTCATTCACAAGCACGCCTGTGGTCGTGTGGAGAGATGAGTTGAGGAAGGGAAAATGAGCACACTCCAACTCTCGCATCTCTTCTCGCCATGGGACAGAGTTTGACGCTTTTATTCAAGTTATTCTTCCTCACAATCCTTCCGGCGGACAATCATGTTGCGTACAAGTTGGTGGAAAAGAGAAATGGCTTGCGGCAGGTGGATACTTGTTTATAAGTTCCCGCGATCAAGTGTTTCCTGTGAAAAAAGAGTTTTGAGGCTGTTGTGATTGAGCAAGTCTTTTTAATAGTTTCTGTACGACTCTGAATAATAAATCTTGATTAAATTATTATGGTTATTTAATAACAACAATGATAATAATGACAATGGGGATGGAACGGCAGAGTTAAGGCGGAGTGACTTGGTGTGCATGCAGTTAGGCACGAGAGAGTTCTTCCCGGGATTTCCCCTTTTGTTTCGGCATCTTCTTGGAGCGGGAGTCTTCCAGGTCTTTGGCTTTGTAGTAGTGCGGAGCCACTTCCATGAGCCAACTGCTCTCGATCTCGATCACCTGCCGCATAAACTCCTTGGTGGTGAATACGAGCTCGTGGTAGATCACCCAGCGGCACAGGTCTTCGAAGAGGCAGGAGTTGGGGTGGATCATCACTTGCTGGTGGTGCTTCACCGTCTTGTACTGACCGTTTTCCGCCAGTTTCGCCGTGTGGTAGAAGTAGCCTGCTGTGATGGCCTGTGGAAAATTTGAGATAAAAAAGCGACAAGGATTTCACTGGGAATTTTCGGGTTAAACTTATTTCTTGATTGCTAACTTTAAGACGAGGCCAAGATTTTGATGGGAATTGATCTCACCTTCCGAATACTAATCGTATCTGCCGCTTTCACAATGTCAATTTCAACCCGCTGCATGAGCCCTTCGATCTGATCTCGCACGTCACGTGCTCTCCTCATGGATCTAAATTGAAAACAAAACGTCATTTTTTAATTTTAAAGAAAAAATTTATGTTTTTCACTAATTTTAGATAATAACTTGTTTTTTTTCTAATTTTAGAAAAATAAATTGTCTTTTTCTAATTTTAGAAAAATAACTTGTTTTTTTTCCAATTTTGAACAAATAAATTAGTTTTTTCCCAATTTTATGAAAATAAATGAGTTTTTTAAATATAGAAATAAAATGCTTTTCTAAATTTCTTAAAAATAATTTTTTTTGATTTTATAAAAATAAATCATGTTTTTTAATTTTATGGAAATAAATTATTTTTTTCAATTTGTTTTGATTTTCACAAAATAACCTTTTCTGAATAAAATTCTCATAGCACCACTGATCCGAGTAGCCCGAGTCCGACCACTGCTTATAAATGTTGAGGAGTGTGAGATGGTCTCCGCCGGGAACGAAAAAGTTTTTCCGCGCCGTATCCGCATGGATAATCTTGTCCTTGGGCCGGTAAAATATGGCATTGTTCACACTGAGCATGGCTGAAATGCTTAGGATATCCTCAGAACACTTATACCTAAAAAATAAAAATTTACAAACAATTCAAAAGTCCCGCGAAAAAAACAACAAAACTCCAAATGTCTTGAAAAATTACTTTTCCGATGCCAGGAGCATCTTGGCCATCATGGGATCCACGGGGAACTCGGCCATCCGCCTCCCGAGTTTCGTCAGTTCGCCCAAGTGGTTGAGAGCCCCGAGTGCGTAAAGTTGCTCCAGAGCCAGAATGAGAGTCTCATGCGGCGGCGGGTCAAGGAAGTCAAAGTTGATGAGGTCATTAATGCCGAGGGACTTGAGGAGGAGGACGACATTTCCGAGATTTACCCTCTGGATTTCCGGTCGTTGGGTATCCTCCAACTCGTTCTTGTACGCCCAGGCTGTGTAGAGGCGGAAACATTTCCCCGCGGCAACCCGACCTGCTCGTCCTGCCCTCTGATTTGCGGAAGCCTAAAAAAGGACAAGTTTCGAAATTGAAAATAAATGTAAGCAGGAATAAATGATGGAGATTCACGGGAATGAGTTGAGGATTTGAAATGTACCTTGGATATGGGAGTGACTATGAGGGACTCCATTCCCGTGCGGGCATTGTAACTGTTTTCCTTGCAGAAACCAGGGTCAATGACGTAGATAATGTTGTCGATCGTGAGACTCGTCTCCGCAATGTTCGTGGCCAGAACGACCTGACAACGAATTGGAAAAAGTTGATAAATATTTCAGAATTTCAACAAAAAAAATCAGAATTGTCCCAAAACACTGTAAATCTTCATATCAGTAAAATTAATAGCATTTTGAAGATAATAAACAGCCAATCCCGTACCTTCCTGGCGCCTGGCGGGGTGGGTTCAAAAATTTTTGCTTGCATGTCCGACGGAAGATTGGAATAAATTGGAAGGATCACAAGTTCACGGATTTGACTCCCAAGTCTTCTGCATCGATCCAGCAGGATTTCCTGGTCAAATAAAAAAAATTATTAATACCACCAAAATCGGTAGCAAAATTAAAAAAAAAAACCAAATAACACCGAAATAGGCGCAAAAATTTAAAAGGAAAATTGGCTTCAAAAACAAAAAAACCGCTAAAAATATTTGACATGACTTACATTACAAACTTCAATTTCTT
>WJFA01001362.1:0-22055 GCA_009870155.1 Pseudobourletiella spinata | reverse complement strand
GTTAGTGTATATTACGTGCGCTGCAGTGTGCTCGTTCTTTCTGGAGGATGGACTGATTTTGGTGGAACTGGAATGACTTTGGTGCATGTTCTGGATGTGACGTACTGCTGTTGCTGCTCCTACTGCTGCTCCTGTCTCTGCCGCATACGGTTGGCAGTGCCAATTTAAGTCAGGAGCAACTCATTCCAGTGTCTTCTACTACAATACATCTTCCATTCCAGTTGATTTTACACTGTCATGTGGACGTGTGGTGGTAGTTGCTGTTCTTATCGGGATATGGTTCGCCTTGCTGTGTACTCTACCCTCCTTGTCACTCCAGTTGTTGTTCATGTGGGCAGCCGTTTGCCTCAGAGTTGGTGAATTGTGTAAGGAATTGAGCGGATGGAAGAAAAGAGAAGAAGAAGAAGAAGAAGAGGAGTAGGAGGAGGTGGTGGTGGATGAGATATTTTTTTTTGCAAATAAAATAAGGACGTTCGCAAAGGTGCGGTGACGTGTGGTTCGTATATACAGGGAATAGTATTGTTCCTTCGTCTCCACTGCTACATGCCCTTTCCCAATAATAATTGATTCCATGCCTTGGAATGAACATGGTCAGTTGAGACCTCGCAGATTTGGATTTGATCTGCAATAGGAATTTACAATAATAATAATTCTTCATCATGTTGTTCGGCTGTGTACACGTGTGGGAGTGCGATTAGATCTTTTTATACGCCGTTGTTGTTACTGTTGGTGTGTGTGTGTTTGTGTGAGTGAATTTGGAGCGGAACGAGTCCCGCAGTGTGAATTTACTCCTTATGTCTGTACTGGCTATGCTGTCGCCCCGCGTCAGCTGATTTGGTTATTTTATTATTGTCGGGTTGGAAACTGTAACTACGCACACGGCCACACACACATAAATATCCTGGGGTGAGAACAATGGTGATGGAAAGTGAGAGGGAGAGGGTGGGTGAGGAAAAGGATTAATAATTTTCAAGTGCTCCTACACACATAAACGGTTGTGTACTACTGTGGCGGTGGTGAAGAACATCAGTGGATTTTGAACGCGACTTGGTCGGAGTCAGCAGTGTGGCTGAAGGGGAGGCCCTGACGTATAGCTCACGTTGTTAGTTTGTTGACAGCGAGATTTTTTATTTATCAGGCGGCTCCTCTCGTTTTATCATCACACACACACACACACATTTCAGTGAGTCAACCCACCTCGATCTGGATGTATCGCTCTGACTGTGAGAGGGACGTTGCAATTTAGGAGTGGATGTGAAGTGAGCGGATAATTACTAACGTAGCAGCATCAGGGCCGAGGTGGAACATTTCAATGGATTCTCTTGAGCAGATTTCCCCTCCTGATATCAATTGAACCTGCATAACAATACATTATATCAGCAACTGTTTTTTTTTGGTAGTCTTTGAACCTTTGTGTAGCGAGATACTTAGAGTTGGGAGCATTGCTTTTGAACTATATACGAAAATGGAAACGGATCTCGATTTGTTGGAGACGGACTTGGACAGTGTGTTGGGGGCTCCGGCTGATGGTGGTAGTAGTGCTGCTGGTGGTCCAACGACGGAGCGTATCACAGTGGAAGTGCCGAGCTCTGTAGGGCCCACGGGTAGACCTGGTAGCATTAGTCATAGTAGTAGTAATAGTAATAGTAGTGTTGTGGGCGTCGAGTCTGGTAGCAGTCGGGATACGGGACAAGTCGTTCAAGGGGTTACAGTCCTTCAGGATGGGCGGGGGGCCACAGCTGTGTGTGGTGGAAGTGTGATTGCGATTGGTCCGGATATTCCGGATCACGTCACTGTCATTGAGGTGAAGCCAGTACATTCCGCCCCTTCCAATCTCAAGAGTCACATCGATGATGATGTCAATCAAGTTCAGGTGATCAATTCAACTCCAGCGGATGTGAATGTGGACGCCGCCACCACCGTGGGCAATCCAGTCAAGTTGATCAATTCAACTCTACAGGCTGCTCCAGCAGATGCTGGCGCCACTGCCGATGTAGCTGAAAACCAAGTCAAGTTGATTAATTCCACTCCAGAAGTTACTAGCGTGGATCCAGTCGCGGCTGCGTCCGTGGAAAACCAAGTCCAATTCATCACCAGCTCTGCTCCCAGCGCCGCTGATGGTGACCCGGGCCGGCACAGGGTGACACTAATAAATTCCAGCCCAGTGCGGGATGATCCAAAGGCGGACAAAGTTGTGGAAAATCAAGTTCGACTTGTAAATTCATCTCCGGTCCATCCTGCAAGTGGAGACAGCGACGTTACACTCATCATAGAATCCATTCCAATGGAAATCCCTCCGGATCCTCCGGAGGCTCAAGTCAAGTTAACCAACTCCATCCCGGTGGAAACTACCCACGGTTCAGCCATGGAAGAGAATCACGTGAAAATAGATGTGAATGGAGAGGCGGAAGTTGCCGAGGGGAATGATAGCGCTGCTTTGGCGCCAACTGGCTCGGAAGCGGAGACTGTTAAGAGAGAGATTATCACTGTGGAGGACGATGAAGTTTGGTGTGACGCTCGGGAGGAAATCACATCACCCACGCTGAGTGACGATGTGCCCGGAAGTCCTTCGGAAAAGCTTCCGGAGCTTCCATTCGATGCTGAGGATAGTTCCAGTCAAGTTACTGAGATGAGTTCCGCGGAACCGGATCCAACAAGCATGTCGGGCCAGACCGTTGCTGAGATTGTGGACGAAGTTGCGGCGGAGGCAGTGGAGTTCCTCTCTTCTCAAGAGGCACCCGAGGGTTCAACTGAGCCTCAGCACCCTCCAGATGATAGCAAAGATGAGAGGTACTCCGACGATGTTGCCATAGGAACTCATCCAGAAGTGCCTGATGATGATGATGATAAGGAAGTGGTTGAGATTGAAACTCCTGGAGACATTTCTAGTGGCACGACTGAAGAGCCCACAATCGCCCACACAGATGAGCTTAGTTCAGCAATATTGCCGAACGCAGTGGCAAATTCGGAAGGAGATGCCGAGACTGATTCTGAATACCCTCCGGTTTTCGATACCCCGGTGAAATCTGAACAGGTTGCTCCGTCGGAGGAGGTAGTGAACAAACCTTCTGATCCAACTTCCGCGCATCAGTCGACTTCTCAGACGAACCCTGAGTCTCAGGATGCCTCTGCTGCTCGCAGTGATTTGGGAAATGACGAGGGTGAGCCAGCAGAGCTGACTGGCGGGTCATCAGAGCCGCGGGGAAGCGTGAGCAGCTCTGCTGCGGTGACGAGGAGGTCAAGCTACGCCCGCGGTGTGAGCGTGTGTGATGAGCCTCCGGATGATCAGTCAATCGTGGACTACCTCTCGGATGTTCAGGACGGAGTAATAATACTTCCTTTCAGTTGTCGTTCTTGCTAGCCTTATAGTAGTATGTGGGAAAAAATTGTCTCGTTAAAGTTTGTCGGGTACACTATAGTATGTAGTACCAACTTGCCGCTCAGATGAGCGGCACATAAGTTGCATTCATCCACGACTGAGAGCTATCCCAGGATGCCCATGGAGGCAGAGGGAGTGGGAGAGATAGAGAGAAGACTTATGATATAATGTTGTCGGGAACTCGAAACTTGAATCAAGGTCACTCGCGCATTTTACAATTGCATGACAGTAGAAGAAAATATACTGCAAATTGCATGTGGGAGCAACATGGAGAGAGAGAGAGAGAGAGGGCTTTTAATTCACGGCCGTGTTATAACATGTCGGGGCTATGGCAGAGTGAGCAATAACGCGGACCACATGGTTTGGTTGATTGGAACAATTTAAAAGTCGGTCGTGTGGTCGTGTCTCATCAGCAGCAGCGGGCATCATCTCCTTCGTAGTAGGACTTTGGAGGAGTCACTGGGCTGGATTGTAGGCTGTTCTTTTTATATTGAAGTCCCTCTGATTTTCCGAGTGGGGGGAAATGTGTTATAGTCAACTCCTGCGTGCAGAGTAATAGGACCTTCTTGCGTGCAGCTCTCGTCCTTTCTGCACCTTCTTCCATGGTGAGGAGGCGTTGATAATAATGTGGGGGAAACCTTACAAAAGCTATACATACACATTTTATAGTGGTGGCAACAAATAGCGTGCACTTCTAGATGCACATACACACAAGTCATTCTCAAGTTTACACACTCGCAATTCAACTTCAGAAACACACATACACACACAGTTCAACTTTTACAATTTCCAGCCTTCCAATCCCCAGTAGTCAATGAACCAGATAAAATCTCTCACTTACTCCAGAGTCAGTCACAAAGTATATAGACGTGTAGACATACAGGATCATTTCGTGTTCTTCTCCACCGGTTTCTTCGGAGGAAAAAAAACCGTCATTAAACCAGAGGGTCGAGTTCCCCTTGCGAGTAAATACTGCTGGGAGCTATATAGGGGTCTGTTGCTACTCATCCGTAGTAGATATACGTACGTCCTCCGGACGGAGACGAGGTAATACTGAGAGTGTGTAACAAGGTGTAAAAGCTGGACCAGGTGATGCTTCTCCGCGTTATTATTATGAGACTTTTTGTGGAGTAAAAATGTCAAAAATTATTATTCTCAACATGACTCCGTTCCTCTATAACGGTCATGCATAGATGTAGGATATCAAATTACCTCACTCCCCTGCTATCCTGTCCAGGCTTCTTCTGCCGCATATAAATATACAGATATATATTTCATTCTCTGCTGTAGTACGTACACGTAGGACGCAGGAGTTGACTCTATAATAATAAAGGATTTTTTCAGATTATTATTGCAGGAGATGTTGATAAGTAAGTGTTAGAGGAAGATTCTTACCTGTATGTGTTCCTTTCTTTTGGGCAAAGGCGCGCGAGAAGGTGAATCTCAGAGTATTTTGAGCCTGTCTGTGTTTTGTGTACATAGTATTGTTGTTTTTCCACTGTGTATGTGTGTATACTCCTAACCTGGACTGCTGCAGTTTGACTCTCGTCACAATTTTTACCTGATTTCCGCCCCAACAACGTGTCATCCCTTGTTTATTGTCAGTGACAGTTTCTTGAATACTAATATTTTTGACGAGTTCGCACGGAGTTTTCCCAGTCCAGTTTTCAAAAAAAAAAAGTGGGCGGGCAACTACTCAGGCTCGCATTGCATCTATGAGGTGAAGGCGAAGGAAGATTTGGAGGCGTATTTATACTGTTATTTGGGCTTTCCTTGGCGCAATATTTGAATATTGGTCGGGAAAATTGGAAATGTGGGAGGCATCTTATTTATTTATTTTGAAGGAAAACCAAGTTATTGCCGTTTTCAGTTTGAAATAAAAGGTAAAATCGGAAAGCAAATGTACTTTTTACGTCATGACATTGGATGGTTCGAATGTGAGCGGGAATGTGGAAGATTTCGTATATTTTGTTTTCTCATGGGAGGACGATACCGATGAATTTTTCTTGTTTTTGTGAATCTGACTTGTTGGCTGCTGGTTCGGAATTCAAAGTGTGAAATGTAAAACTAATATTGTTCATTGGGTTATGGAAAATATTTCCCTCTTTTCTCAGACAGTGACGGTGTGGTGATAAATGTATAGTTTGGGGCGTTTGTGTTCAGCGTATTTTAAGAGCACGGATCGTGGGGACATATGTATACATGTGTTGTAGAGACTGTAGTACAATTGTATGGAGTTTAAAAATTAACTTGGTGCCATCCTTTCTATTATTCTAAAAGCTGCATTTAAGGAATGGATATGAATCCAAATTGTCCGCTGAGGTACGGTATATTTGAATTGAATTAGAACGGAATTACAGTACTAGTTTGGAAGTCGTCTGTCCAAATGTCACATGTGATATTTTTATGCTGATGAACCTGGAAGCTCGTGGATTTTAACACATTTCCAATGGTTATGGAAGATTTTGTGGGTGGGAAACTATATTGGAAATTAATTTTATTTGTGGATTCCAGGCAGAAGCTCGGTTAGCAGCGAGGCGCCAAGCCAGAGCGGTAAGCTCGTGAAATACGGATGCGGGAGTTGGAGAAGCAGCAGAAGGAGTCGGAAGAAAATGCAGATCGACATTACGACATGTATTCTTCAGGTATGTTCTATCAGTGTCAGACTTTTTTTTTGTCCACAATGTTCCGAGTTTCTCACTTGCGCAACTCTTGGCTTTCTTAAGATGTCGTGAATCGAGCTGCGTTTCGGGTGGCTCTGGGGAGCCACAGGGCCCCAACGCATTCGGTCGGCTCCGGAGCTAGCTACCACTCTAGCCGGCGGAGCTCTGAAGATTCTTCTGAGGATGGGATCGTTAGCATTAGAGATATGCGGGTAAGCCGTGGGGATTTGTCAATAAATTTTTTAGTCACTACTGCCACGGGAAGCTAAGCTTGGGTCCAAAGTAATAATGAGATGTTTTTTTATCTCTAATTGCAGCACGAACTTAAGGAATTGGAAGACAAGTTCCGGAAATCAATGGTTCAGAATGCTCAATTGGATAATGAAAAGTCTGCGTTGACATATCACGTGGAACTGTTAAAGGATAAGATTGAAGACTTGGAAGAATCTCTAGCACAGCTTCAGCGAGAGCATCGAGATAAATGCCGAGATTTTGAGAATCTTAAACGACTCTCAACGCAGCTGAAGGATGAGCTCGAATATTATAAGTCTCAGTTAAATGAGCGGAATGAATTAATCAAGGTATTTAGCATACTTATTTATTAATTAGCAAGTTCATTGCATGGTACATTGGTTGGCACGGATTCAGGAGCGTAAGAGCGAGTAACTTTGAGAGTCAGAATTTTTAATGAAGTGTTAATTTACCTCCAGGATTATGGTCTAGTCGTGGTCGAAGAGGAAATTGAAGTGGACCTAGGTAATGGCGAACGAGAAACACGAATTAAGCGAACCCTGGTAACACAACACACTGCTCAGGTTCTGAGTACTTTAGGTGATGGATCACTAGGTAAGTCACACTGACGGCAGCTTTGTCATAATTTTTAGCTGAAGTTTTCTTTTGAATGCATAAGATAAATATATAGTTACAAAAATGATGTGATATGAATATTCTATTTGACTCCTGTAGACGTGAGACTGAAAAAAGTGCTAGAAGAGAAGAACGAGCTACTGGACGAGATCCGAAGANTGACTCCTGTAGACGTGAGACTGAAAAAAGTGCTAGAAGAGAAGAACGAGCTACTGGACGAGATCCGAAGACTAAAGTTGGACCTGGAAGAGGAAAGGAACAATGCCAAGGGTGACAGAGCGGGTCTTCAAAATAACAATTTCCACGACGCCCATCACACCAACGGACCTGAAAGCTCGGAATCTGCTGTGGATAGTAGTAGCCGTAAGTAGCGACTTTTTTTTACTTCGAATCTATAGTCACTTCCCCGCAAGTAGGATCCCCTGCAGTACTCGCAGTTGTACATCATGAATGATTCAACTTATTTTTCTGTTTTCAGGAGAAGCAAACAAGCAGATGGCAGACTGGAGATTCAGGGTTCAGAAGTACGAGCAGGAGATTGCAACTTTGCAGGCCAATGTAAGACAACTGTCCAACTAATGAACAATTTGTAAATAAAATTATTATGCATAATAAATGGACCGATAATTAAAATCTTGTTTCCCTCTTGTTGCAGGTTGCAAGGCTCGATAACCAAGTGACTAGGTACAGGTCTGCGGCTGATGAAGCTGAAGCACGTGAAGATGATTTGAAGATCGAAAAACGGAAGTTGCAACGCGAAGTAATTTTAATTTTTTTGCATCCTATTAACCATTTCATAAGTTTGATTTGCATGTTCTTTAGTAACGGGGAGTTCCCAATGACTAACTACCGTGTTCTTGAGTAGCCGCCACTGCGTGCTGCAAGCGGTGAATACCATGATGAGTTGATTTGTGATGAGATCATTTTATTTGGGTAAAATCTATAACGCTCCTCTCATTGGCAGTGTTCTCTCTCGCGCTCTCTCACTCGTACCTATTCAACTTTCGGAGCAGTGCAATTAGTTAGCACCGTTCTGCAGTCTGTTCACTCGTCCTGCTTCATTAGCTTCATTTGTACTTCGTACATAGGACTTTGAGTACGTCATTGATAACAATGATTGTTGGGCAAAGCTAATTACATCCTCAATATGTTTTCACAGCTCCGTGAAACTCAGTCAAAACTTGATGAGTTGGAGACGACAAATTCCCATTTACAGAAGAGACTCGACAAGTTGAAAACGGCCAAATCTACTTTACTCAAGGAACTTTGAGAGGCAAGAGGCGGATGAAAAAACACCAATATAGCGAGAGAGAGAGACGGAAATATTCACAATTTTACCGTCATCATTTTCCCACTGAAATTGTGCATTAATATGATTATTGTTATGATTATGATTATCACTTTAGATATCTGTATAATAATGATGAACTAATTAGCAGAGCGTACATACACCAATACGCCTGCCTCAAACAGTATGATGATGACCCTACTTGTGAAGTCCTCTCTTGGGATGTATGTATAGATTTCTTACAATATATTTACGTCCTTTTCCAACGTCATATTTGTACAAAATCCGGTGGTGTTGAGCAAAAGTGTTTACTATTATTATTATTATTATTATTACTATTAAGCCTGCGCTATTTGATGACGAGCGGGGAGGGCCGGTTATTATTTTATTGTTAATGTCTTAATGTCATACAAAAATGTGTAACCCATTGGGATAATGCAGGTATGTATGTACGATCGATGGAACCGCTCCATTACCACACCTTCCCCCTCGTACATTTATAAGTTTAGAAGACAAATTCATTCATTAATTGACCTGGATGACAAGTGTAGAAGCTATTTTTGAGCGAATTGTTGTTGTTTTAGGTTGTCTAATACTCTGTATAATTTAAATGAAAAGAGGAGAACACAACGAAGCCATATAATTTTTACAAAAACAGAGGTTCATCATTACGGAACCTTATAGCTACTAAGTCTCGAATATGTTTTACTAATTATTGTAATGATAATAATAATAAGAATGCAGTTTAAGGTATCGTAAATCTTTCCATGTTGGAATACCGTGGACGCCATAATGTTTTTTTGCTATTATTATTACGATTATTGCTATTATTATTATTATAATTATTAATCGTATTGTTAACTCCCTCCCAGTTTTTTTCAGTCGCTTCTGAGGTTGATGAGTTGAACGATAAAACTTTTTTCTTTCGTAAAAATAATAACCCTTAATAACAAATATATATATATATATATGTTGACATGAGTCTGTCGAGCGCAATATGTTGTCAGTGACAGTGAGGATTTAATATACATATTCCCACAGGACGTATGTATATGTTCATTTCTCCCACATTTTGAACGACCATGTGGTTAATATCATCCCATTTCCATCCATTCACACCTGTTTCGTTCCACCACACAGCACAGATTCAGTCTCCTTTCGAAGCAGAATAACAGGGCGAGTACATGAGTATAGGAATAATAACAAGTGTCATGGAAAATGCAATAAAATCAGGGATACATATTATACACTTATATGCTTAGGTTATGGCAGTACTTGTAATCTATATAGCACTGTCAGCTTCCACTTGTTTTGGCTCACTTGATAGCTCCCGCGCGTTCCGTGTAAACCGAATTAACTTACAAGCCGTATGCAAAAAGCTTAACGTAACCTGCGAGATTTACGTTTCACATACCCACAGACTCGCAAATTACTACGCGGTTTAACTTAATACCTTTTAGAAATTGTTGACAGTGCACAGTCGCCGCGTGTGAAATTCTCAATTAAAATTTGGAACTGAAGCCAATAATAATTGTAATACCGTAAATGAAGATGACAAAGGTCTGATTGTCCGATTGACAATTGCTCAGGAAATGTCCACACTACAGATTCATCCATATTTTTCTGCTAGCCAAAATTATTCAAAATTTTTCACACCGACCACTTTCGTCCAATAATGAACTCGCAAAGAGTCGTAACACGTAGTCATTTTAAATTGAGCCAAACGGGTGTTGAAAACCATGAGAGCACTTTGCTGAGTACGGAAATTATGTTTAAGTGAAACTAAAGTCTTAGTGACACGAGGTCTTGAAAAAAGACAAACATTTTTGTACAGTCGAATGCGAAGTGGAACAGACGCGGAATTTGTAACATTTTCATCACAAATTTTGGTACAGAAAATTTCTATGCTGCTATTGTATAGATTGTTCTTAAAATAAGTATCTAAAACCTCCAACCGAACCCCTCAACTTCCCCAATTCCGATAGCATTATGACCGAATTGTACTACCAGGGAGTTGAAATGAACCGGTGGTGCGGTCGCTGAAGAGGAATATGAAGGACAACCTATTACTGATACCGAAGATGCACTGCACACATTCTTAATGACCATTGCAGCACTATAGTTGTAGTAGAAGAAGGAAGAATAGCTGATATTATAATACTAAACATTACGACCCTTTGGTGCCGTGAAACACACACACACGCTATTATGGAATAATGTAGTAGTGTAGTAAAAATTCAATAGTAAACCTTCATGTTGTCCCCAACCTGAAGTAAATAGTCAATAAGACACGTGTACGTTTAGGCTAATGTGCTCGGAGAACATGATGATGATATGATGATGATTAATATAATGCTGAGAACTGAGGTAACAAAACTCGACGTATTAAAGTTTTTCACAAGTTATAATAATAATAATAATAATAATATCATCCAAATTTTGAATATGATACTCTTCCCATGAACAACTTGATCACATTCATCCCCCATCGTCGCCATATATACATAAACATATATATGCAATCCAAACCAAAGTACAAGAATAATTTCCAGACGGAACAGTTTCGTGCCCTGCATTTATTCACAATTGACAACAAAGGGGTTCGTGGGTGAATCTCTCTGTGGGGGGGGGGAAATTGGAGGTAAATTCAAAAGGTTCAGTTTTGAGGAGACCCGTTGTAGTATAGTGAGTAGACTTTTGCTATCCTTACATAATTATAACATTCATGAGAAAATCAAATACATTCTTTGGTACACTAACTAAATACCAATTTTAAAAAAATCACTGGATTTACTTGAGCTACAAAAATAATAACCATGTAATATATATTTTTTGACGACAACGACGTGCTTATTATAGAACGTAGATGAAGTCCCCTGTATATAGTTTGCACGACCCTCAGATAACATGCGGGACGTGGAGTATAATCAAGTAGCAAGAGTTACACAGCCCACCCCACTCAACCTGTTCTTGTCTGATGGTATAGTGTGTGTACAAAAAACATTACTTTGAGTACTCATTTATAATTTTCCACCGGTCTTCATTAGTACAGGTTCTCGGCATTGGACGACCGGGGTTTGATAATCTTTTCCATGTTCTTCGTAATAAGGTCGTAGAGGGTGGCGTAGTGGTTCCGAACTTCAGACAGGACTATCCGCAAACTCAGGAATTCCTTTTCATCCAACTCGGAGATGAGCTGGCGGTAGTCATCCACGTGTGGATACTTGGCAACCTAAGTGAAATGAACCGAAGGAAATGTGGAACGAGTTAGTAAACCTGACCTTGCTTTATATAGCGTGTTCAAAAATTAACCTTCCCCGCCTTTTACAAAAGGGATAAGTGACGTGGGATTGAGCGCAAACGGCATACCTTAGAAATAATCTTTCCTCGAGTTATAAAATACCGGCTGATCTGCTCGTAGAACGTGGCAGCTTCGGCTTCTACAGTCCGGATCTCGCCTAACGTGTCCTCCTGAATGGAAACGCCGAAATTGTTCCCATCCTCTATTTTTGGAATGAGGAAAGTTATCCACATTTTCAACTGTAAAAATAAGTTGGAATGATTATCTGACGTCAAAATAGTTTTCACTACGGGAATATATATACATATGTGAAGTGTAGTGACGTAACTAACCAGGTTTGCATCTTCAACAAGTTGACGAATATGGGGTTTCACAATGTCAATGAGACTTGTGATTTTCGTGTTGCATGGAACGGGTCCGGAGGTGAGCGCATACACCTTCGTTCCAATGGTTGAGGTGAGCAAGTGATCATCAATTTCACCATTTTTCACCTCATCACTATTATTGTGGATCTTCCGTTTCTTCCCGCGGGTCTCTGATCCGTGATCCACATTGTTCGTTAGACCCCTAAGAGAAAATAGAAGTTTTCAAAAATTCCACCGAAAATACCGCCATTGTTAACAATTAAAACGCCTTTGGAAAAATAATTTGGCAAACATGTAAAATACCTCACAACTGCCACAGAGTCTGGAACGGGGATATTAAGCGATTGATGTAGAGTCCTGATATCCTTCACACTGAACTCCGGTGAGTCTAGCAGTGCATTGAGAGTGAGGATCTTCTCCGGAAAGATACTTTTCACCAAGGCTTCCGACTGTAGAAAATTCAATGAATCCTTAATACCGGCCATCGAATATCAACAATGCCAAGTTTGAAAATATAAAAAAGCTCCAAAGTTACGACATTTTTCCTCCCATTCTTCAATGAGGGAGTTGATGAAATTCCGTAACTATGCCCAAGCAAAAATTCCGCGTAAAATACATTTCACATTTAACGGCAGAAAAATAATTATATTACCTTCTGCTTCACCGTTCCAATATACTCCTCGATTTGCTGTAATATGACAAGGAAAAATCCACAATTAATGACAAATCTCCTTGTAACTGAACTTGAAAAATTCTCACACCGGATTTCAAAAAATCCTTCTCACCGCCATCAACATGTTGATTTCTACACACTGCAATTCTAACACAGAGAAAGATTTGAAGCAATAATAATAATACGTATTGCTGCGTCTGAGAGCGGAAGGGCTACAGACCACTAATCACCAGCTACTCACTTCGCTATCAAGAAGCGGAATGATTCCGAGTACTTACGGGGTTGGAAATATGATTTCTTGACATGACTGACTTGAGCTTATCCACGGGGCGCTAGTTAGGGGAGATATTCCGAACTTTCTGGATCCCGTCTTCAAAGTCTTCTCTTCCTTTATATAAATTTAATCCTGCGGACGAAGGACTCTTGCCGAGTAGAGTGTAGACGAAGGAGAGCGTGCGACAATTGTCCTTATGATAATTTGTTGCAATTGTGCCGCGTGTAAAATAATTGAGTCGTCCTCAAGTTCCTTCCTTGGCGCACAATAAAATACACACGAGGACCCGCAAAACTCAAAGTTTTTAACCACTTGTACGTTACAGCTCCCCCGTCACAGCTTCAAATTCTCCCGTCCTGTTGGCTGTCGTCCTACAACAATATGCTACGGAAAAATGCTTAATAATAATTTAAATCTTTCAGGCTAGTAATCTTCTAGGAACTTCTCTGCAGCATTAGAATATAATATAACTTGATGATATATATATGCATACGCAGAGGGAATCTAACTGTCGTGAGATTCACACACAGTCAGTAGTCAGTACTGCACTGGCAACTTTCAGTCTGTAGTTCAGTTTTTACTCAAACCTCATGGTACGATGGCTCTCATATCATTTCCGCCGTGGTGCGGGACCGTGTGTCAGTGTCAGTATGAAATGGTATTCAGTAAAGGAGCCATGCTACACGGGAGCGCAAACCTTTTAGCAGTGCGCTCGTCGCGGGGGCCAGAAATTTACCCTTAAAAAACCGATGAATGGCAAAAGCGGATCACCTTGAAAACTCAATCTAAACCCTAGCGCCGCACACATCGTGACACTTTAGCCATGGAGCCCACAAAAACCGTTCCCCCTGCCATCTTGTGCGCCAAGTTCAAAACGAACGTGCAAATTTTAAATTTCCCGGGTCCTCCTCATTCGTTGCTCTCCTGCCGTGGAACTTGTCCCAAATACTTATGCCATTTGATGCATCAGCCGGAGGCCTCCGTGAAGGCGGAAGTTACGAGCTGCGGCCCAGAGGATCATATGAGAGGAAAATTGCAGTTTTTTGTAATCTCCTCACAACTGGAGATTCAGGTGTAAATCCAGTAGACTGCATCCTAAGTTTCATCCTCGGAAAGAGATTCTGTGAGCAGATGATGTTGTTGTTGTTGTTGTGAGCAGGGGCACCTACATAAGGATACAGCTGTAAGTATACATGTGATCTCCACGGATGCGGATCTTCTCTGATACTAATACTCTCACCCCAATCCCGATCTCACTCGGAATCAGTAGCTAGAACGAGTGTGCTTTTCATATGGTTGATATAGCAACAGCAGGTAAGGAAGAAAGTACCCTTTATGCATCCCGCAGTGCTCGCACATGCATATTACGCACCAACATGGCATTGGTTAGGGCTATTAAAGCAGACTTTTAATGGAATTTCTAGGTAGTGGCTCCTCAAGAAGTGTGTGCCTGTGTGTGTGTACGGTGCAGAAGGCCTTTGGTCCGTAGAACGACGACTCCTACTACTACTAATATAGCCGGAGCTCTACTAGCTGTCCGTGGGAAATTGTGCACACACACACACGTTGTTGTATTTTCGCGACTGTGTACTAGTTCTCGAGCCGACTTCACCACAAGAAGAGCAGGAGTTGAAATACGAGTGGACTCTGGAAGGTACATATACACACATATATATAACTGTGGTAAATAAGTGTGTGTGAAAGTGGAACTTTAACCCATCCTCTCCCGACAATGAGTTGTTGTTAATGATCCATCGGACGGGGGCGAGTACGTACTTCTACGAACGAGTCCTTCTATAACTACACAGCTCTACTACAACTCCAAACAAACTACTGGCTTACCAACGACCAACTACGGAGGCGACTGTATGCATATATATATATATACAGAAGCATACACACGGGGAATTGCATCCAACCCCCGACCCGTTTTTCTTCAGTGGAGTAGTAGTAGGAAGGAACTCTCCGAGCACACCAGATCCTTCTCCGTGTCATCGGGTGGGAGGGCTACTACTATAGTACTGTTTGTCCGAACAAGTTGATCCCAGGAGCTTCCTTACTTTTTTCTCTTGAAGATCACTACGGTGATTTCCAAGTTGTTCTCCGAGACCTCTGGTCAACTTCCAGTGTAGCAGCAGAATTTCCTTGAGGGATTCCTGTATATATAATTCCGACTTGAAGACTCCTCAACGATACGTGCCGAATGTGAGAGGTGAGAAACCTGAGGATTATTATGAAACTATATCTTTTAAATTTCCAAGTTTTATTTCCTTTTGTCTGTCCTAATATTTTGTATTTTTTTATAGGAAGATATACTTTAGATTTACTGAAAGGACATGAGAAACAAACCAATTTTTTTACCAGTTTTTTACCAACCTATTTTGAGTCAAAATCGTTGAACCAAGAACCTGCTTGCTGACTCCACATTTTTGGTTGCCGAATTAGAAAAAAAAAACCGCAGCAAATAAATGGGCGTTTTGTTAATCCGTAATCCTTGAGGTCATCATTTTTGGTTGGAAATGGAAATATGTACAACTCCTTCTGTTTCTCCTGTTTGAATGGCCTTACGATATCTTATCTCGTCTGTTCGTATTAGAGGTGAATGAGGAGAAAACTATCAATAGGTTTATTTTTTTCAACTTGATTTCAAGTGAGTGGCGACGAGTGGAGTTCTCCGCTATATCGTATTATTAATTTGTACGTGTTGTACGTATTGTATAGACATAACTTTGAGACATTAGGTGACATAATTGGTGGAAACTGTGGACAGTAATTATTGGAAGACGAGCCTAGGATTGATTAATTCGGATTATCATCATCGTTATTAAACATACTTACTGTTGACTCTGTGGGTGTTACTACAACTACAAGTTTCCCATTGTTCCATGTATTTCATTCTGTTGTATTTCGGGACTAATTCCCTTGTTTTTTCCTCTTATTTATCACAGATGTTGTGCAAGGAGCAGCAGCAGCAGCAGTGTGTGGATCCCATCCCGTCGCTGGCTGACTGAGTGAGTGATGAGCTTGGAATGAGGATGAGTCAGAGTGGGGGGAAATTTGAGGAAGGAAGGAAGTGAATCCATTCTCTTCAGTGAGTGACCTACAGTAGCAGCAGTGAAACAAGAGCAATAGTAACAGCTTCCTGCAAACCGTGCATGTGAACTCTCAACTGTATATTTCGAAAAAGAATATATCCTCCTCCAAGTTCCCCTCATCATCATCGTCAACTTGCCCGAGACAATCCTCTGCGAGCCCCTCCATGCCCACACTTGAAGCACAAGCCGACATTTGAACCCAGCGGGGAGGAAACTTTGTGAAATTTCTCTATCACCTTCTCCAATACTTTGCCCCTTGTCCAAATCACTGTTGCCAAGTGTTTAATCTCCCCGAGTGATCTCCGGTCAGTGATGGACAAATAAGTGGGAGAATTTCATCAACCCTTTCGTATGCCTACAAGGCGGGAGACACAAACTGAGTCAAATGCCCTTGTAAATTGTAACAATAGTAATTATAATAATATTAACAATAATTATACTCAAGAGTCATTATAGTCAAAAGTCATTGTTGATAGGGCGGGAGTGTGTTGTCATTTGTGAGCTGTCAATTCAAAGCAGAGGTGTGAACACTTGGTCGCTCACTCGTGCGCAAAGTGATCAAATTGCGTGTCGGTTGGAAGCGTGAAGGCCCTTCCCAATAATACCCTCATCATCCGAATCATCATATGACGTTGACGAAGCAGCGCCCAGAAGCAATCATGAGTTCCTCAACGATGGCGAGCAAGCTGAAGAAGAAACGGATCCGTGTGAAGCATCAGAAGGCCAAGGTTTTCCGAGCAAATGAGCCCCTCCTCTCCGTCTTTATGTGGGGAGTGAACCATTCGGTGAGTATTTCATCAAATGATGGATTATGTCATTATGGATTTCGTATCCCGATTAATTCCAGAGATAATTCCCTCATTCCCTCAACTTATCCGCACACAGTTCATACCGTCGTCGCGACTGAGATCAGTCAGCATGTTGTCAGATGTTGGTCAATTTTGAACCCATTCAGATTTTATGTGGGGAATCAAGTTAGGTGTTGAATCAGACTCATCTATTTCTTGAGTACACACAGGAGGTGCAAAGGCCAATAATAGTAGGTGTGGAGATGAGCAAAAGTGTGTCATTGCTATAGGTAGGCTGAAGGATAAGTTTGACTCTGCAGGAGATGAAGGAGATGTGGAGTAGGAAACTTCTGGAACTCCCATCACACATGTTCACTATTCTGCTGCGACTGCACCAGGGACGTTGCAGTGGTAGTACGTACACAATAGTTTAGCCGGCGGTATAACGAGAACCGCAGTACGACCACTCTTTCCCCGCTCAATGACTCTGATATGTGATGTCATCCCATCCGCTCCACAAGTATGGACTACAACTCCTTTCCACGACACTACCAGGCTCGCAATCTATCTCAGAAGAGCCAATCCCATTATTGGAGGAAAAACGGAAGGGATAAATGGGAAAGAACCTGTGGCCAAATGCCCGCTTTCAACTCACTGCATGCAAGCAAACCCGCAGAGCTCCCCAGCCGCACATCTTATCTCCATTGGCCCACTTGGCTCCAGAAGAAGAGCAGGGCATTGCTCCGAAGGGTGACTGAAAAATTGCAGGATTCACCGGGGAAAAATTGAATCTTCCCTCCTCAGGATGTACACTTGCCGTTCCTGTGGACCCTGTGGAACATTTGGAGGGAGGAAATGGAGATCATTTTCCACTGTCAAACACAAGTCCTGTAGCGGAAGTCCATCGCCGTATGTGTAGCTGGGTGAGATCCTCCAGGGGATATTCTGTCCAACACAGTGTTACAAGTCATAGCTTATCGTTCCAAGTTGTGTCGCAACCTCACAGACACTTACAACGGCACCACAAAAGTCTAAAAGTATTTTGATTCAGGTCAGGCACTGCTGGCCACTACTGTTGAAGACCTGATGATAGTTTTCAGGGAGTCACGGCGAGAAATACGAGGGAACTTTTGAAAGCGAGATAACGCAGATAACAGATTTTTGCTCTTCGGCTCTATCTAGGGTTTTCCTGCGCACAGTTGCGACTTTGAAAAGTTGACGTCATCAGTCATCACACAGTAGAAGTTATATCCGAAAACTAAAGCAACTGCTCCAGAGATCTCCTCCTGACACTTCACTCCCTGAAAGTATACCCGTGAGTCCTTGACAACCTCATCCTCGTGACCTTTGCCTCCATCCGGAAACTAACCATTGAATTTTGTTGAGGGAAATTGGCCTAGAATCTGAATATGATTTGATCCTCTTATTTCTATAGATCAACGACTTATCCCATGTCAACATCCCCGTCATGCTCATGCCGGACGATTTCCGATCCTACTCCAAAACCCGTGTGGATAATCACCTGTTCAACAAGTAAGACTTTAGCGCAATCTGTCATTCTTTAATGGTGCCCTTTCGAGTATTTTCCAAAGGTTTCACCCTGTAGATTTTCATTTTCCATCATCACATTCATTATCCAACCAGTCCGTCCAGTCCTTATAGCGTACTCAACGATACGACTCACACTAACTGCTGGAGACCACTCTCAAATTACATACTGTCGGGAAGCTCCCGGAATCGGCGGAGACGTCGTTAGTACTCAAGAAGTCTTTCCCCCAATTACTACTAATAATCAAGCCCGACAAATCCGCTCTCCAATCTCGGTCTAATTTCCCAACCGCTGACTCACTCGGAGTTTCCAAGTTTCTTCCTTTTTATCAGTGCCCATTCACTGGAAGCGGAATGAGACCGTAATTATTTGAGCATTGGAATCTGTATGTGTGGTGGACGGGTAATTGTGGTACTAGTGACTTGACTCAATTGTGTGGGTTTGGAGGAAGCGGGACAGCTTGTCTCACTGTCTTTTAGGGAAAGACAGATTGAGTGAATGAGAGGGAATCCCAGCAGCAGCAGCAGCAGAAGAAGAAATATTTTCTGCAACTTTCATGTTTATTTTATACGGCGACAGAAGAAACTTGCTCATGGCTTCGAGCTGCTGCGGCCGCGGTCGCCGCCGCCGCTGCTGGAGAGAGATATGGAACAGATCTTTTTACTTTTTGTGGAGGAAGGTCAGAGTTAATGTGAGTGGTGGTGGAAGAGTGACGTTGTTGGTGGGCTGGAGATTGTCCTGGCGGTGGTGGTGCAGTGGGAACGCGTGCATATATGCACATAACTCACATATTATGTATTTAAGCTATGTGTCTACAGAAGAATGAAATTAAGGAGTCCTAATGGGCGATTCTCGTGTCGATTATTTGCGCTCGACGTGTAGCTAGGGAGTGAGAGAGAGAGAGAGAGAGAGAGAGAGAGAGAGTTTCACTCTAATTAAATCCCAGAAGAACGCCCCACCGCACGGGGACGACGACGACGGCATATAGTATGAGTTACTTTTCCACATGGGTACTCAAGAAGACCAAGTCCTCTGAAGGGTGGAATCGGGGTTAATGAATTTAACTTGATCGATAAGATCTCTCCGCACACACACACATACAGACTCTCTTCTCTTATCATATTGAGCCTTGACTTGGGAGCTCGGATGCAGCAAGGAATATATATGTATGAACGTGGACGAGCTCTCTATATATATATTGCTCTCAATATTTTTGAAATGTTGAGTGTACAAAATTTTCCCTTTGAACACTCCACACATGCATATATTTTTACACCCTATCCGCACATGATTCCAGAGTGTGATTTACAGTAACTGTGTACGGAGTCCCGTCCCAATTGCTGTCGTCCATCGTCGTCACCTCCTCGATTTTATTATGACTGCAAGAGGAAATGAGGTTTTACCGGGAGTGATTATTATGTATAGTGCACACGACATCCCAGGTTTAGGATGCACACNTTTTATTATGACTGCAAGAGGAAATGAGGTTTTACCGGGAGTGATTATTATGTATAGTGCACACGACATCCCAGGTTTAGGATGCACACGTTGATATGTTGACTGCAGTGCGGAGGACTAGTGGGTCCCTTGTGTGTTCCCCTCTGTATTATAAACGGAGCCTGGGAATGACTTGTATATATATTTAGTTGTTGTCTAACTGTGAGTACTGGAAACTAGGACGGATCCTATACTGTAGGAGGGTATTCTGTTTAGGTATAAAGAAGAAGGAGTGGGACTGGAACTGGAAAGTCCAAGTTGTTAAAACTGTCGTATGGAAGGAATCCCCTGGTTGGTTCTGTCAGCCAGCGTCAATAATAAAGGGTTGATGGTCTGGCCCTGGAGATTTTTTTTACTGTTATTGCTATTACTATGACGATGATGATGATTATTATTATTATTATTACATTACTATTGCGGCAGTAGTGGTGGTTGCAGGGTGGGAGCGGACTTGACGGGCTTGATGATGAGAGGGAAAGTCTAAAATGCCAAATACTATGGTGCAGAGCAGTGATTCTTGTCACTCGTGGGATGATAACAAGTTGATTTATAGGGCGTGCATATGCATGTAAATGGCCCCAATTCCAGGACGGGATTCGCAGCTTCGCCTGCATTGGAGGCTCCATGTGGTAATGTAATGTGAAAATTGTGTGTGTGTGTGTGTGTGTGTGTGTGTGTGTGTGAGTGAGTGAGCATATGTGTGTGTGAGTTTGTGCTATGGGAATGGATGACAGTGTGTGTTAACGTGGGGTGATGGACGCTGCGCTGTAGTATGGGCTGGGAAGGCAGGGTTGTTTAAAACCTGCTGCCATTATTATTATGAAGTATGCCCACCACTATGCACCCATTGCCATCATCATTTATAAAGTAGTGTGTAGTAGTAGTGTAGTAGTACTTACTCATGACGTCACGCCGGGGTTTTATGGGCGGCAGGTTAATTAAAAAAGTTAATTTCATGGCCGAGTCGTTGCGGGGTGGTTTGGCCATTTTGTGCCTTTTGGACGCGCGGGATTCATTCAATCTCTCTCTTGTCTCTCGGACAATTTCCCACTTTATTCGGTGAGTGCATTGCGGTTGGCCTATAGATTTGGTCTGTCTCTCTTCTACCTCTGTCTAATATTGATTTCCCCGAGATTTCAGCCTTCCCTGGAATGGTAAAGGCATAGCCGGGACGACGGTCTTTTGCCCGTTCCTCTAAAACGGTGTTTCTCACTGCAGAGATCCTGCAGTGTACATTTTAAAATAATCTTTAAAAGAACTTTTTCCATGGGAAATCCTGTGGCAGGGTGGCATAATGTGGCCAGCAGGTTTACAGCACAGGAGAAATATGAGCGGGAATGAGAAATTCAAATGAGCTTAATGAAGGTGATACTCCAAAAATTGAAGTTCCTCCAAATTTACGTCCCATTTCCGCGGGTAGTTAGTTACGTATGTTAATTGTGTGTGATTCATAGTGATTTGGTAGAGGTAGAAAAGCCTGCTTGGTTTTGACGACGACGGAGTCAGAGTGAATACGGGCTCCACGGCTGTGACAACCTAGAATGAGAGTCCTCTTCCGTGGATTCTAAATTGACTTTTCAATCTCTTTAGGATGCAATTATTATGGTTCAAGAGTACGCTGTGACGGTGTGAATGAGAAATGAGATGATGTCGATGATGATGATGATGATGACACTTTTGGGATTTTGCGGAAATGGATATTTAATGGGGAATGTAATTGGAGGAGTGAGCGACGCGGCGGGGGATTGAAAAATCTACAAAAGCTCCCACTTTTTTTTCAAAGTTCCACAATGTTGGACTTTATTGGCGGGTAATATGGGATTCTGATTCAGTGCCTGACTTACTCATTGTTCACAATGAATGATACTGTGTGCACAGTTATTGTTTGATACTATATTGACTTTGACATGTGGTGGGGAGGGGAGTACGGGATTGTGTTCAATGTGACAGTCGCTGTCGTCGTCTCATCCTCAGCCCTCCATCCGAAGCGAGGGTAATAATAATAATAAATTATATTATGAATAAGCCAAAAGTAGAGCCGGTGGGTGTAGATTGTGGGGAGGGGAATCTTCCCCTCGTGAGTTAATTATGAGTCTGATTTATGCTCGGGGATGACAAACCACATCATCTCTGTGTGACTAGTTGTATGGAAATTGGGTGAACGTATATGTGTGTGTGTGTGTGTGTGTGTGTGTACTAAAAATATAATAAATAATGGGCGGTAATGGTGGCAATGGTAATGCATACAGACCTACATGCAGTCAGTCCACAGAGACTATCATCATATGGACATCATGGACTTTGAATTGAATGTGA
>WJFA01001361.1:0-22062 GCA_009870155.1 Pseudobourletiella spinata | reverse complement strand
GGAGAAGGATTCATCTTCTTCATGACATCTGGTCGTGCGAGATGGACATACTTTATGAAATACTTTGCATCCCAACTCACACACACACACACACACAAACACCCATCCCACATGTGGAAGTTAGTAGTGGCAGCACTCTCGGCTCGCTCAAGCCTCACACATTATTGCAGATGGGAGAAAATTATGCAAGCGTAAACAATAAAGCGATCCACGGCACACTTTTTGTTCCGACAAACATCACATGGTTATGTCCCGCTTACTCAGACGGCTCACTCTTACGTGTTCAGTGTAGCATAGAGTTCAGTGCAATATGGAGCAATAGTGGAGGAAGGCGAAGTTGGTGGTAGTTCCATGACGGGAATTCGTTCCTCCGTGCGCTTCACCAACTCCCCAAAGGCAGACACAAAGTGTTATTAGCATGCATGTAATGAGTTACGGACCGCACCGTCGTATCCACCACCGCGGCTCTCTCCACCCATTCCCACCCGCCGGCCTCCTGAGCCGGTAGTGAAGATGGCTCGGGCTCGGGCCGCAACTACTGTGTTCCCCACCCGTGCGAAAGATACAAGAAGACATGGAGAGGACGGCAAAATAGAACCGCGCACGGAGGATCCAGCTGCTCCATACCCTCCCCTCCACCCCTCTGAAATGATTCGTGCATGGGAAGGAGTAATTTGGAAGCGGTCAAGCAATAAACACGGCAACTTTTCAAGGTTCAACTTCGTAGCCATGTACAATATGCTACCGTATACGCCTCCTTTCATCCGGTGGGAAACCACCACCGCCGTCGCGGAGAACATACAGTTTACCCACAAAAATTAAGAGCCCTCTTCCGGGGTAAGTATGGACGGGCTTGGATACGGGGAGAAGATAATGTAATATCCATCACACCGTATTGCTCCCCCAGTTGCGGTTCCTGTTTGCATAGCCATGAGGAAGGACCATGTGTTCAGCATGGACCACTTCCTTGGACAAGATACCCAGGAAGTGGGAATCTTTATCCCTCTACTACTTACTACTCCCTGGAATTTAGGCCCTGTGTTACGTGTTGTACGGTACTCAGCATTTTCCCGCTGCCCTTTGGATTGTGTGCGAGGTGCGAGAAGTGGGAAATGTTCCAATTCCTCATTATCGTAGTAAGAGTTCAGCTCCCATCATTCCACAAGGTCAACGGAATGTGATACAAGGAAGTTATACATGTTTAAGGTCTCCACTCACAGACACACGCGCGCGATTCTAAGTATTTCAGTGGGCGAAACTATGGTCGAAGAAATGGAGGAATTTTGGTAAACAATAAGGCAGCCGCTCATAAATTCCCGGTATGGACATGATGGGACAAAGATGAGGACGGTAAGTTCTACTGTGTACCACCATCTTGCTAAACTTCCACAGAAGGCAGCCAAAGGGTTGGGCCCCATCAGATCGTTGAATGAGAATCCATCCCAAGAACCTCTTCTTTAGTGGCCGTTAAGGCTCCGGACAGGCTAAAGTTTGACGAAATTCCGCAAAGAAAAAAAACCACGCACATTTTTTCCACTCAGATTTTGACTCAGCAAACCAGCTTGGGAGATAGAGAAGCTTGTGAGCTTACAGGCACGCGCCCTTATCAAGCATCAAATAAGGCCTGAGGAAAATTTCCCCATAAATCCTCCTCCAATTATTGTCCGGCGGCCAGCTACCGCTATTAATTTTATGTCGTACTACAACTACGCGCCAACTTCAAACGCCCAACCCTCCAGCCCGCCGTCGTCGTTGTCATCGTCATTCAGTACTGCTCGTGGCGATCCCATCCAAGATTTCCGACAGACAACAAATTGCTCCCAGCGTAAATTCCCCGTCATCTAAAAACTACTAAATGGGACGCGAGTATTAAAAAAGTGCGCACACGCGATCAAGCACATACATATGAACTTCCAAGCTCGCAGACAGTGGCAAACACATAATTCTACCCCCGTACGCACAATCATAAATACTCCACTTTTGACAAGGATCTAGCCCATTTTTCACCGTAAAATACCTCATGGAAGTTCCGTTCACAGTTTTCTCTCTCACACACATCCACATGAGCAAATGCAGATGCGCACAAGCAGTACAGCAATTTTAGCGGAAGAATTCCTCGCAAAAGCAGGATGATGTGCACTGAGCAAGTGCCTTATTTAATTCCCAGTAATCAGCCATCATCCTCCCGAAGCATCACTTCCTCCACCCGGATGAGCGCTTCATGAGAAGCTCTAGAGGAGGGCATCAAGCTGAAACTAGTACACTGTGTGAGGAAGGTGGGCAGTGAGGAAAAAATATAGTAGAGGAAAGTCTTGTAATTACGCATATATGAGAGGATGGTGAAGCCAGCTGTGAGTGAGTACCTTGTAATAACATGATAGATCTCGACTGTCACACACTACTTGGTTCAACATGTGTACAGGCAGGCTGTCTCATAATTAATTCATGAAAGAGGCCCACGGTGCGGAAATGGTTTCTACACTTACCTACTCCGTAGCAAACACCTTAACTTATGAGCATACGTGCATAGTCCAGCGCCCATGTCTCTCATTCCCTTCCACTGACCCAAAGCACCCAAAACCAGCCCTTCCATTATCACCACACCAATGCCCTGTCCAGTCATACCCACAGACGTGTACATTAGACAAGAGAAACTCTGCTTAGCGGAGCTCCACATGACCCCATGCCAAGGCATATGAGATCTACGAGAGACGGTGGCGTGTGGTTTGACATTCAGGTATGTACATTCAGGTATGTTGCATCCGCTCACTACATGGCCGCGTGGTCCCATTCCCGCAGAAGTTTTGAAGAAATACAGTTGCAAAAAGCGTAGGGCAGTAGTTAGTTGTAGTGGTAGCAGTTACTCGTGTTGTTATTTGCCAGTCGTGTTCTTGAGGCCAACTCTACTACGTACGGCTGTAAGAATATATAATAATAATATATACGAATGTACCTTCCGCATTGGGTCCGACGCAACTGAACGAATCCCGTCGCGCTCTTAATTTCCCTTTGGATTCTTTCTGGCCTAAATTGAAACGAGAGAAACATAAAATAATTTCCAATCCCCCAACGCGCACTCACCAATCCCAAGGAAACTTACCCCAACCACCATAACAAGTATCCCATTCAGTAATCTCAATCTCGTCTATATCACATCATTATGATCAAACTAGGAACATTTCCTCAGACGGGTTCAGACTATCTGTCTGATCCTCGCCTCCACCATTCCTATCATCATTACATTTCCCCTTGTTCCAACTCAGAACAACTTGAAGGGGATGACCAATTATTTGGAAAACTTTTCAGTTCCGACACTTATAATACATTTTATAGGAGCATAAGCCTCCCTGCTGCTCTCACCGTGGAAGAATGTGTCCCATAGCGGAACGAAATCATTACCATATATACATACACATACATACTTTTATGCGAGCTAATAACGGGGGAAAGTTGAGGGGCATGATCATTATTGCCTCAATGAGCCTCCTTACACGTCAAGATATGAGAACATCCTATTACACAGGATTAAACTCCCACGATCAATCACATAATCTATTGTCCATGGAAAAAATTCCTCTCTTTCTCTCGCACTTTCGCCCGCACCACTTTCTCCATCTCTCTCTCCCACACGCACACACTCACGCAGCCGAACACATAGCACTGAATCCCCTCTTCTTCATTCCCGTCCCAACGCAAAGACGGCCTCTCCCTCGCCCGACTCTGCGATGATATGCTTTCAATGCTCCCTTGTCTCCTCTTCCTTTTCATGCCATTATTCCCTGGCATATTCTCCTCCGCTCCTTTCTCCCGCCGAATCCGCTACCGTCTATAGTATGGCTCTCTCCCTCTCTCTACACTGAACTGCCGAGAAGAACTCTAATATTATATAGGACTTATTCACGCAAAAGGAAAATCTCAGTGAGCCGCCTTCCTCCTTATCTCCTTCCCAGCCTACACCCTGCTATTTCCACGGTAATCCACCGTTCTGACCGTGTATGAGTGGTGGGCCTGGGAGGAGTGATCCATGCGGAGGACCACGTGGCTCCCTTTGTACTTCTATACACTGGGCGATTATTGCCGCCTAAGCTCAGACATTCTTTCCCTTTCTTTAGAGAAAAATTGGAAAGGGGACATGGTGGAGGAGGACGATGATGATGATGACGACGACGACGAATACGGCGGATGTAAGAGCCTCTTCAAGGTCAATAATCCCAGTCGTCTTCGCTCCTCTCTTCCCCTCCCCCCACGTCCTTTTTAGCAACTATTATGGATATTTCAGGAGACACCGTATTGATTTTGCCCTCCAGCCCCCTTTTCCAACTTCTCAAGCCAGAGCAATCTTCTCCCAACCGAAGCATGGCACATACATCCAAACTCGGAGACTCGGCAAAGGTCACATCAACCATCCCCCTTTAACCACCATGTAAAGTCTCATAATCCATATATATAAGGGGAGAGAAACTGTGAAAGTTTCGGTTGGAGGGATCATTACACATCCCAAGCTCCCGACCTCAGGATGGTGAACATGACTGCGGATTAGAATACTAATAATACTTTGAACTTTCCCTCAATGCATGTTCTTCATTTTGGTGACAACCCGAGGTTTCACAGTGATTTGCTTGCCGCTCGTGGAATTAGCTCTCTGTATTCTTTGCAGGATTTACTATGGAGAATCCCAGCTCCCAGCTTCACAATTATTGCTCACCTAACTGCTAACTGCTCCAAGTTAGGCTCTCATGAGAGTGTACCTCGTACTCGTGGAAACGTGGCCATCCGTAAGAAAAGGGGCGGTACATTTAGCGCCCCTAATCCGACCGGAGAGGGGCAAGCCCCTTCTAGTTGATTCCTCTGGTGGGCGGGTGGGGGAAGTATTCCCATTATCATGCTACATGGATGAAGGGCCTTTGAGGAGAGGCGGAGGTAATAACGGGTTGTACTCCAGTTGACGGCTTACATCCGGAATTCAAGGAGCATGAGGCTGTAAGTGGCGTCCGTTGACGGTCTTATATTGTTATTTTGCTACCAGGAGAGTCCCCGCACCCTCCGGGTACATGGACCGCGAGGCGGGCTGAAAGGAAGCACATCCTTCATAATGGGCGGTGGCAGCTGGAGAGAAAAAGTATATCTACGAGTTCCACACACATGCACACACACACACACACACACACACACCCGCTCACAGTTCTCCGACGACTAGGAGCCAACCAGTGTGATTTATATGGGAGAAAGTCTATTGCGGAAGATTTTCCAGTGGAGAAGCCCTCTCCCATTATCACTTTCTCTCATGCGCTACTTCCCCTCCCGCTACAGTGTAGTAGTTAGTCCCATAATGATGATGGTAAACCCAGGACAGGAGAGATACGCATACTCTCTCTCTCTCTCTACCCCCCCACCACTCCACCGTTCGCTCCGATGAGACAGTGCTGATAGTCTGTTAATAAACTATTCCCAGCCACCATCCCGTCGCCCCGTACCATCATCGCTCCATTTTCTTAACCCATTGAGGACGATGAGAGCGGAAGGAAAGGGGTAACTAGGGAAGAGAGCTGGAGACAGACAGAGAGGGAAAACGAGAGCACCTCAGGGATCCACCGAGTTCGATCAACGTTCAAACCGAAATTTTTTGTCTCAGAAAAAACATGGACTAAATCCTGGCGTCTTCTTCGTCTCGGTCCCTATCCTCTTCCTATTCCTCCTCTTCCTCATCTCCAGCTCTCAATCCACACACAAACACATGCATGCACACACAAGCGCACACTTGACTCCAGTACGTTAAGGCTGTGGATGAAATACGGTTGCAACATCAGCATTTCCCTCCTGTCACTCTACAACACGTCCCGAGCCTCCGCGGCCCTCAACATCCACAGTCGATAGCAATAAATTTCCCCGCCGTTAAGTACCCCCGCCCATCATGGATACACTCAATGTGTGACAATTCTGTGAAAACTTTAAATTTCCCTCACGAGCGGGGTCACTGCCAAGTTCCTGTCATCACGGAGCGGGGTGAACGAGGGCACAATGCAATTGTCTCACAGATTCCGGGTGATGATCCCCGCGTGAACAGATGGCAAGTACAGGTGGAGCACATGTATGTGTGGTGAGTGCACAGACTGTGGAACATGCACCACGGACATGGGAACGACCTCCTGGACATCGTATATCCGACCTCCGAATTCCCGTATAGCTCGTTGAGTGAGGGTGAGATTCTAGAAGAGCCTAACTATGCAGAGCAAGCAAACATATTCTGTCAGGAGAGGGCCTAGGTAAATACCTGTTAAACCAATGGAATGGATTCCCCTATAAAGGTGGAACTTGTGATGGAAACCCTCTGGCCGAATGGATGAAGTATTACGACCGAAAAGATTGATAGCTTTGATCCATTGCTTTCCTTCGGATTCAAATAAAACCCGCAAAAGCACACTGTGCCCTCTCATGCTCACTCTGCAAAAGTTGAGATTGCAGGATAGTAGTATGTGGGATGCGTAGGAGGATCCTCTTCTTTGAGGTACACTTTACCGCAGTGTGATGGTAACCGTCAGCCTAACCGAGGGCCTAACCCCCAGCCTAACGGAAACCGGCAGCCGGGGGTAGCCCGGGGATATGTCCCATTGCCTCGCCGACCCAAATGTCTTCCGCATGATGGCATGATGCATACGGTGGACGGGGGTTAATTTTGTTGGCACATCTTCCAGCCTTGATTGTCGCATTTCAAATTTGCTCCCACTCTGCAGCCTCATTGTCTACGAAAAAACAACAACTGCTATACAGACAACATTTCCCATGGAGCCATGAGGATTGAGTGTGTGATAACGGGCTGCTAATTACGTAGAAAACCATCCGCCAGTTCAAGAGTCTCAATGGGAACAATTCCCTCATCTCGGAAACAAAAACAGACACCCACACATGAATACAAACGCACATGCACAGCCTTTCCCCATCCAGTCCCGGAGAATCTAACTCTACACTACACGAAGTTAGAAGTCCAGGCACACAGTCATACTAATGATGAATAAACCCAACTTTGATAGACAGTTTTTCAATGTTTGGCTGGAGTGGAGAGCCAAAGTTTTTGCACATGTAATTATAGTGCGACTGTCTAAAAGTGGGTGATTTCACGCGTGGTCATCAGCGTCCCCCACTTTAAGCCCCCTTTCCAGCCCGTCCTGCTCATCAAACTTACCAGTCACGTTCTCCTCGCAAACATGAAGTCAAGAAACTCCGTGGGTTCAGGGAAGCGGAGCCCGTATGTGTTATGTAATCCCCCCACCAACCCCATCACTGTTTCGCTACCTAAAGCACCACCAAGTTACACCGCAGTGGTTGAAGGTACCGCAACACGGCCGGGGATTACATCCCCAAACTTGTAAACACAGTCCAGAAGATATCCATAGAGGATAAATATAAGCAAAAGGCAGAAAGCCTTGACATGGTCGGAAAAATTAGAGACCATGTGTCAGGTTCCAATCGAGACGAGGAATCTTCTTATGGTTCCTCAGCTGGAAAAACTTGGTCAACTGGGTCCAGAGGAATGGTTTTGTGGAGTGGAACAACACGGGACAAATGCCAAGGACTGTAAATGGTCATCCCGATTTTTTCCATCCATATGTTTTTAGCCCAGACAGGATTATGCATACCAGAGTCATTGCTTCGTAGCGAAACAGCAAGAGTGAGACGTCAAGTATCACCGCTCCCACCGTCCACCCCACAGTCCCAGCAATTAGCCGGATCCCCATCGTATCATACCCCCTCCAGGCAGTGCAATCTCGTGAGTGATACAAGGCCAATTGCAGAGCTCGTGGACTGAGCTTCTCCGACGACTCTGACTACAACCAGGGAGCGGGCCCGCCGGCCGCCGGGGGCCTTAGACGACGCAAAACCCCCCACGCCACGTCATGTTGTGCCACTCGTCCGCGTCAGAATGGATTAGGAAATCTCTCCGTAGGACAATTCATTTGGAGCGAAACTAATGGCTCTCCCTAGCCTCGCAACTGACCGAGTCGGCATGATCCTCTGATTTAATTATTTTTCACCCACAGGCTGCCCCCAATGCACTACTAGCCCACCCATATTCCTCATTCCCCACCACCGTCCCACGTACTCACAACTATCCAACCAACTTACCACACGAACCAAAAAACTTCAACGGGCTGGAAATGGTAATCCCGGCCATTGGTACCACATTACCTGTCCTACTTCCCATTTCATGGAATGCCCTTCTGGAAAATCCCCCCATCCCGATTAAAATCTTCATCACGTCCCACACCCTTCCCCGTGCATTACCGCCAACCGGTCCCAGTTCAAGTAGGATCACTGTGAGAGGTAGCTCCTTGAGTCGTAAGTCCCTCCTCCCACCATGGCACCGAAAACTGGGTTGACTTAGCCTTTGCAACGGACGTAAATCCTTGCAAAATTCCCACATAGATCTCTATACATGCACACGGATCCGTGGCTGAAGGCTCATACATGGGATCAGTATTCAGCCCAACCTTCACCATTCATCACTTCAAACTATATACAGGCAGACAAGCAGAGGCTCCCTCAACTCGTCCATTGCCATACACAGTATTCACTTGAGCCCGGACCCGCCAGCGAAGAATATAGTGTGACAAAGTATTCCATTACCAGTCCTTTATGCCCGGCCGAACTAGTTTGCCCGTATTTAATGGAACAAGTATGGGGGCGCCTTAGTCATCTTCCTACGCAAACCCTCACACTGCGGCACACATGAGCACACACACACACACACACACACACAATGCACAATCGACGAATATATCATCATGCCGGATTATTTCTCTCTCCTCGCCCCTCCGCTATCATTGCCTATGCCGACTGCCGATGAAAACGTCAGAGAGACTGAAATACATTGGATGTGTACGCTTAAGAGGAGACTATACGGATTTACTTACGCACCCCCCAACTAAATGATTATTCCGCTGTGTTCGGGAAGCCAGAAAATTCCCTGCTGCACCCTCGGAAATTCCCTGCCACATATACCCATTCCCACTCTCCGAATTCCTGCATAACACATACATTTGGAATGTAAATACAGAAATACATGACCGAAGGAGAGAGCGATAAGGGTTTCCAATAACCCTTGTTTCCTCGCACTGAGACGGGAGGCCATAGTTCTATTATCTTCATCATTATTATTATAATACAGGTACTGGCAAGGGGGTCGTTATACAGATTTCCTCCCTCCCTCCTTCACTTATGCACGATGATGATATGGTCCTCCATGAGGAACCCGGGGACCCTTACATAGGGTCCAAACAGATTGAATCAATAAATCTGTGGAATTGCTTCTAAATTCCTAAAACCCTTATTTGCATCAGTCTACAATAGCGAGAGGGAGACAGAGAGAGAGAGAGAGAGAGAGAGAGAGAAAGCGAGCTATTTCAACGCTCTTTCCCACATGCTAGCCTCTGAAAGCGGGCATACATACTTGAGGGGAACATATGTAGGGGCCCGTTAAGGTTTTTTCAATTAGGGGGACTCCATAGGACGGGGGCTTATACATTGGGAGTCCATCCTTCTTGGGAAATCCGGGACAATAGCCTCATAGGAATGGAGCTGAAAGACGATCCAGTCTGGATAGGGACGATATACATACGGCCAACTGAGAGCTTGGGCAAACAATGGGGACTCGGGCGGCTCAAAGCCCCGCGTGAGCTCCCTCCAAATATAATCATGAGCGGCCTTCATTCGGGAGTTCCCAATAACCCGATAATGATATCTTTCATGCATATCATTCCTCCCATTGTAATGGACGGCCCACCAGTCATGGCTGGCTCAGCTCCCCGTGCTCATTTACACTTGGCGAATGAGTGACACGCCGCTGTACTACGGCGACAAATCCCCTGGGTGGGTGCCTCCACCCTTCAACTCTCCTCCTCCAACGTGGATCGTCCTCTGTATATCTCATCCCACTCTGCTCCATTGTCTACCTGTGACAGGCCCAGAGAGTAGAGCAGTGTGTGGTGCGAATGTACCCCTTATATTTCGGATATGAGCCGATGGTAGAGGGGAAAAGGGTAAAAATCCCCCTTGGCCATAAAAAATAGAGGGATGAGAGGAGGAAGAAGACTCCTTCTCCTCTTACACCCCTTCACACTTTCTCCCTCGACGGGGGACTTTAAAACGGAGTTGAGTCATTCCCGGCGGGATGGAAATTCTTCGGGTGGAGCAATATAAACTCCGCTTAATCCCGACAGTTTTGTCCTCCGCAGGCATTCCATAACCTGAGTGTGTGCGCGCGTGGGTGACTGGAAGTGGTGTGGGGCAGGCGCAACATAATGCCCCAGTACTTTCCGCACCAGTATTACCCCGTCGTCGTCGTCGTTGTCGTCGCATCATACACGGGAGTTGGTGGGAGTTGTAAGTATTGGGAAAAGGGCCGGAACACACTAGCTCATATTTTATCCATCATATATCCGGGCAAGCATGTGCTCCTTCCCAGCCCTCCACACATATGGACCGGAGATAGCCCAGAGAGCGGGCTTGACAGAAAGGAAATACTAGGACTCAAACCCGGGTCTCCCCAGTCATTTCTCACTTGATCCGATGCTCCTGACTTGCTCGCCCCGAATTTATGGCAGCCTTTCAAAAGGTATCAACTCCAGCGCACATGACATTTGTTATTATTATACCTTCCGCACCAGCCCTCTCTCCCCCGCACTCACTACCACACTAGGCATATACACGCCACCAGACCTGATGACGGGCTGACGGAGTGGATACCCACCCGGCGAGGAGGAATCCAGGCTCCATGAATTCTTCCAGCCCATTATGCCCCACTCTGGTGAGCAGATCCAGGGAAATCCCTGTCTTCCCCACCATATATTTCGTCACCCCTTTTAACTCTCCGATACTCCGCCTCGTGAAGGTACATGGGCTCAATTTACACCCCCACCCCATCCTCCATTCCGCAGTTATCAAAATAAATTCCGGATTTCAATGCAAAAGCGTACACATATGGAGATCACTTTTCAAATCATAGGCTTGTTTCGGCTCACTTCCAACCTGTACAACGAAGACAGGGATATGTTGAGTTCTTGGCGGTGATATGCCTGGGTGAGGTTCGAAATGAGTACTAAAGTGCGCATAAATAGATGTTCATTCCGAGGCAGCCAGGCGGAAGCACCAGCATCATCGTCACCATCACTCACAATGTCAGCATTCCATTATAGCAGCCATCACATTTGCATCTTTAACTTATCCAGCCTCGAGGCACGGCAACTTTGTGAATCAAATCAAATAATGGACATAGTAAAAATTGTCATTCATAGAGATTTTTTCCAGGATCCACGTACAGGTATATATTTTAAACGAGGAAGCAAATTGCAGTATATAAATATTTATATAAAAATACAGAAATGAACGTTTCAGTATGCAAAAATTATCCCATATACTACGCAATATCATTTACATAATGAGCTATGACGAGCTTTCAACAAAAACTTAAACATCAACAAAGAAAAATCAGAAAGATACAGAACAAGTTACAGGCAATGTCTTCAACTTTGCCTCAATAATGCAGTCATGATAAAGGCATTCATAATTTTATGGAATCACGAATCACGACACAAATATACCCTGGGCTAGCGGGAACACGACATAATCCAACGAAAATTCATATGGTTCGCCCATACATCACAATACACCCCTCTAACAACCCAGATTACATGGGTGAGATGTAAATATAGAGGGAGAGAGAGAGAGAGTTAGAGAAAGGATTTACTTTCAGTGCGGCGAAAAAATCCGTCAGATTTTTCTCTCAGAATGAGAACACCTTGTTTCTCGTATTTGTGGGCGGACTGGGATGCGAGTGTGATGAGCTCTTGTTTATTAAACCGCATCCTGTCCCACCTTCCAATCTGTTCGAACGCAGTGGCGGCGGCGGCGGCGGCGGCGGTGATGTTGACCAAAGTGGGACCTGAGCAGTCGTCCTCCTCCTCCTCCTCTTCTTCTTCTTCTTCTTCTTCTTCTACCTCCTCCTTCTTCTCCTCCGCCGCGTCCTCTTCTTATCACTCCCCTCCGCGTCTTTCCTGTAAATAATTCACATGATCGTTACCACAGGCATTAATAATTCCATACCTTATTCCCGAACGTCCTCCTTCCCTCTCCTCCCCTCTCTATGCTTCTAGGGTAGGAGGGGCGAGATAAATAACCATCCTGCAGTTGTTCCGTCCCACACATCCGCACTTATGCATATACATGCACATATACCTGCTCACACTCACCCTACAAACTTCAGTAGTGATCAATGCTTGCTTGAACCACATAACCTCCACCACCGCAATCCTCTGGCCCACATATCTGGCCATAGCATGCGTATTATGTATATACTAGCCGTCACATCATACAGTACTCCCCACCGTTCGGAGTAACCCACTTCTCACTTTTGCGTAGCACATTGAAAACTGTACGGCGGGTTGTGCATCTCAGAGGTATTTCCTCCTCCACACTAATCTCTGGACCGCATCATCAGAAGCTGGAGCAAGCTGTAGGAGCCTCTGCTGACAGAGGAACGTTTACGAGCACACCAGACCCACCGGCCCCTCTCACCATCAGCGTGTTTCATATGCCAATACCACTGCTCGCCTGGTTCATAACTGGGTCCACGAATGGTGGGTGGAACTACATCCCCTCCCCCATAATACACACCTGCTTCTACATCTCCACGGAAGGGAAAGGAGGATCTGTTTCACTACTTCCCCATCCCCAAATTTCTCTCTCTATAATAATAATAATAATAATAATAATAATAATAATAATAATAATAATAATAATAATAGCATCAGTAAAAATAATACTGTGAGGTCTCCTAGGCCAGAACTTCCTACAAGTCATCATTATTTACTGAGCCAAATGGGCCTGCCAACCCATTAACCCACACAAAATCACTCGCAACCGCACTACGCAAGATACTTGGATGAATCGTAATATAAATGTAATCAACAAAGAAACCATCCAACTCTGTCCCCCCACTGATTCCCTCACAATGTTCCATCATTTTTCACAGCGGAACAGGGAATGGCAGAGGCTATGGCGGGAGCTGATAGTTTCACTCCTAATGGATTCGCTCTGGCCAGCCAATAATCCATCATAATTTCCCTTCTTATACCTACCTACCCACAAAAGTATATTTCCACGCTTTGGAGCGACCATGTATGGTTTGGAAGGAGCTCGTAACTACAATGACCGGGCCGACGTCCTTGCCGCAACCACGAAAAATGGATGAGAGCGCAGGATCCGTCGGTGATGGAGGAGATATTGTTGACGAAGGGGAAAATAATAGGTGTGAAGCTCCCTGACAAATTTAATTATGCAAGAAAAACTTTACACGCCACTCCTACTATTATGTATATAGCCCGCTCAAGTGCGGCGACGGTGATTTCCAGCATAACTATAAGGCCTAAAGACCATCATTATTGACACAAGGTGGGATAGCCATTGAAAATTTAAAGTTTCCCACACGTTAATCCCCTTGCAAATTAAACGTGTCTTTCTCACACAACAACACTTCCATTCACTCATCAGTCCTGCAAACACTCAGGGACTCTCAAGCATGTTAAGCTTCCAGAAGAGGACTTCCTTTCAAAGTTTACATCAAGTGCAGGGAAAGTCCTCGGATGATCTTCATCAATGTGACTTGACGGGAGCTGTGAGTGGACTCAAAATTTCCAGTATGACGCGAGACAGTCAAAGGGGATTGATTGTGTAATGTCCCCTGGCAAATCGTGAGACCTAGCTTGACGTAAGAGAAAGAACCTCCTATTCACACTCAACCCAGCCCCACTCCCCGCCACTGTTTACGAGCTGGAGAGCTGAGGAGGAGTGAGGAAGAGTGAGGCGGGTTTTAAATTGCACCTGTACACAGGATCATTACATAGATGATGATGACGTGTGTAATGATAGTTGTGGTCGCGGTGACGGTGTTGGCGGGAGGAAACGAAGATCAGAGAGGATAAGAGGGATGGGGAGAGGATCAGTGAAGTGATGGAGTAAACTGTTTCCAACGACCCACTTGAAATGATGTTCTACGTCAAGGGGAATAAATTCTGAGCGGAGGCAACAAAATATATGGACTCATAGCCTTCTCTTCAAATGCCGGCGGTTCAACGGTGGAGTCCGCAATGAAATTTTAGGTGAGAGTATATGGGAAAATGGATATAAAGCCTATAGAGAGTGAGATAGAGAGAGAGAGAGAGAGAGAGAGCGAGAGACAGTGAGGCGGAGGGAAAGATTGAGAGATCTGCTAAACCTTTGATGAGTTCTTCCTCCCACTTAGAATTTCCTCTAATTGACTTTCACTCCAATTTTGCCAAAGTTCGTCTCCATTCTCCACTTTTCCACGGACAGCGGCCCATCTTCCCCCATATAAATAGATATGCATATATATATATATATATGTGCTTTATAAGCTTGTATATATATATATATATATATATATATACAAGCTTATAAAGCACTGCCTCCGCCAGACCTCTCACAACCCGCCGCCCAATTATACTCACCACAATCTATACACTGTCTCACAGCGTATATTAGAGGGTAGTACCGGGGAGCTCAATTATTCTAGCCCTTATTAGTAGTGGCCCGTATGCACCGCGACGGCCTGGTGCGCCATCCCAAAAAATCTTGACCCTGTTCTTCCATTATGTACATGCAAGGGATTTCCGTAGCTTGAAATCTACTTTTTTCAACTTTCCTTCCTGCACTCCCTCGCATTTCTATGTGCTCACGTCGCCTTGGAATCAAGACTCGCATTTGAAGAGATGTCGACGTGGGCAGGCGGATGAAGGGACGTACACACATAACATCCGTCTCCTCCTCGCTCCTCCTCTGATTAGACGAGCTTCCATGCCCGCTCCACATACTCTCATAACATTCCTTCTTCTCCTGTGATAATTTGTCCGGCACAGTTCATTTCCTCCCGTCCCCCACCTCTCCATAATTCAGGCACTGGAACCTGCTCGTCGTCGTATATGATGCATCCTCCCCACTCGCTCCCGGACAGGCTCGCGAATTTCGTCACGCCAGCCGTACAAGTACGTCTACGCTATACCCCAACATTGTACAGAACTGAGGCGGCGGCGGCGGCGAATGAAAAAGGGAGGCGAGAGGACTAAATTAACAGTTTCTCAGATAAGTCTGCTGAGCCTGATCATGGCAGGGCGGAAGATAGATTGAGACATCTTGTGGGATTCCCCCAGGGAAAGGGTTTGTTTAAGTTGGTTCAAAAAAATAACCGGGAATTTGAGGTGGGCTGGCTTTGGCAGGAGCTGCTTGGTGACTGAATCACTTGTCAATGTTAGAGGTAGGTAGGATGAGGTGGTGTAAGCTTGTCTTCCCCACCGAGTTCTTCCACGCCGGTGAGAGGAGAGGTTGGGCGAGGAATCATTAGGACTCATTTAAGAGCTCGTTGGAAATTATATAATGATCACGTCACCACTACTGCTAGAGTCTCTGAGCCGGGGTGCATCATGGTCCAAGAGTTCGGAAGTGGAAAGGAGAGCTATCAGGTAAGCTACTCATAAAGAAATTATGGGTGAGGATAGGGGACATATTAGTTGAGCGCATTGTATACAGTGGATACAGGGATGGCTGCGGTGTGCGAGTGGAACATGCATGCGGACTTGTTTCCCTCCCCAATTCCCCTCTACCATCTCCACAGCCGTTCCTCCCGTAAGTCCCCCCCCACGCATCCAACAGACTTCCAAACTATTCTTGTTACATGCTCCAAGGCATAGGAGATTTTGTTTCTCTCCAACTCAAACTTTGTCCATTGTTCCCACAGACTGAAGCATCTCGTGACCCTGCCCGCACGCACAGCTACATAATACTACCACCACTAAGAGATCTTTCAGGGGACAAAAGTTGAAAAATGTAGCGAGTTAAAGTTTAGCCAGGAGCTCTATCTTCCTCTGTACCATGGCAGATGTGCTGGCTAGAGTTGTGCTCTCCATCTCCTGCGCCGGCTGCTCAAATATCCTCTCTAGCTCGAACCACCAGACGTGTGCCTCCCAGTAAAAATTTTATGTGTCCCACAGTCAGGCATATCATCCTTGTCAAGGTACTCCGACAACAACAACAACAACAACAGCTACAACAGCAGCAGAAAATAGGCACGTACAGTCTAACTACATTAGTCACAGAGGAAATTCCGCAGTCAGTTCTCCCCCTACCCTGCTCTACCATAGCTTACTTTTTTTTTAAAAAAAAACTACCTCGTGAACAACTCTGAGAATCTTCAGCTGCCACTTTGAATGATGGTGCTGAATTATCGATTTCCACCAGACATTTTGGGAACAGTGAGAAAATTTTGTGCAGTTCTACACTTCCAGTCGCGGAAATTCCACCCTACTGACCCCTCGCGCAAGCTTGTGTAGTGTAGCGTTGACAGGGGAATGGAATGGTAAAGATGCGGGACTCGCGGATATTCATGCTCCTAGTGGCAGTCGCAGCGATTGTCACGATACACGAAAGAGGACAAGAGGACCGTAGGAGAGATGGTGGGGAGAGGGGGTGTAATGTGAGTGATAGGGATACAGCACTGGACCCGTCAGTCGGTGGTTATATGCAGGATGCTCTCATCCACGCTAATCAGTGGAAGTAAACGTCATTTGTGCGCACTGACTTCTGGTTGCGTTCAGGGTATATGGCAACCGCGTGGGCACTGCAGAACAGCAAATATGCTAGCTCCGCTCATATGAATTCATATAGTGCTATACACACACACACAATAATATATATATATATATTCTACAAGATTCTCCCTGATCGTTCCGAGTATGGCGACGGAACTGAGCCAGCCAACCAGGAACCCAGATACATACTCTAAAACATTTGACCCCGTGCCCAAAAGTGCACTAACATGCAACCGCACGCGCACACACACGTGGGGATACTTGCCAACATAAGCTGACACAATGGAAAAGGATAGACAGGTCAAGATACGCCAGCGCTCACACATAACACACACACACATACTCTTAGGATACACTAACACACACACACGCCCAGAATACACCTTCAGGTTACACTCAGACATACATGCCAACGCTACAACATACAAACGCGCCAAGGTAAGCTGCCACACATACGCCAACATACACTCAGACACTCGAGCCAACATACGTGCTCACATAAACACTCGTGCAGCCACTCAAATATAAGCTTACACAGACTCAAACATACAGACTTGTCGTCGGAACACACGGGAGAATGCATGCAGCCTTATACAGACGGTGGAACACATGGAAGCCTAAGAGTTGATTGGAACAACCGCGTCCACCGTGATCTCAGCTCCGGTATGAGTGGGCCCGGATTGTAGTAGTAGCAGAAGCGGTAAGTAGCAGCTGCTGTAGCTCAAATAATCGGTCATATAGAGCCAGGACGAAGATGATCTCTCCGGCCAACTTCCCAACCAGAAACCGTTGCCCTCGGAGCATTCATACTTTCCTTGGTGGAGCAGAAGATGCCAGTAAAATGGGATGAAGGAGTAATAGAGCTGAGAAAGAATTTTATACACAGGCAACTGCATGGACGAGAGGAAAAGAACTCTTGGGAAAAGGAGGAGGATGAGGAGGGAAAATAATCCAACGTATCTGCCAGTTCACCGATCCGAGTCGTCATTTTTGTTTAGAAGACTCTCGAGGCCCAACATGAAGTACACATATGAGATTTCACTCTTGACTCTCCAGGATGCAAATCAAGATTTGAATACCAAAAAGTTTCTCCTTATTGAATTGCTCCTATGCTTCCTCCTCTTTTCCCTATCCCTCTCCTCCTCCCTCCTTTCTCCTCTTTCTCCGAAGCTCCTCCGCTCTCCTCCTCCTCCTCCTCCTCACATGCTAGCCACGTTGAGGCCAAAACGAACAGCAAGTTCATCTTTTTCCTGTCTCTATGTCTCCCTCTCTGTCCCTATTTCTCCTTCATTCCTTCCCCCTCCCCTTGTTGTCTTCAACTGTGTCTCTCGGTATTCAAGTCAGTTGGTTCAAGGATAATACGTCGCCCGGTCCTATCCCAGAAAATACCGCACCAACCGATTGTTTTCCCACGGCCTTCCAATAATCCTAACGTGGGGACACACATACACACGCATCCTCAACATTCATTCATGCCGGCACGGGTATTGTTCAACCGGAATATCAATACGCACACTTTTTTCGCTACTAAAATTTCCCTTCCTCTCATCCTCAAGGTTCTGGCGACAGTGTCAAGCGTTCTTTCCCCAACACAATTATTAGCCTCATTTGAATGACAGGTCCGAGTTACAAGCGGGAAAAGAGTTAACAATTACGTCAGGGAAAAGTTTGGCTCTAAACTGGGACACAATACTTATTATGGTCTTCAAACTTTTCTTTAAACTGAAGGTTTATAACGGGATTCATCCGGCAAATCTGCCCGCACACTTAATTAATCCCACTTTCCCGTCAAAGTCCAAGTGAACGCTTCCTCCTCACTGAACTCCACCTTAAAGTTCTATCGTGAGATTACTCAACATATTTGCTTTATGCTCAAACCCATCCCTGGAGATTGCCTTATGGCATTAATCTCAGTGTCACACACACACACACAAACACACACACACACACAGACCCATCCAAACACCACGCATACATTAACATATGCCAAGATATACAGATCACAAGCCACCTCTCACCCACGACACGACATACCTTTGGACGGTGGCGGTTAGAGTTGGGCCGCGCGGTGGAAATTAATCAGAAAACAGTCTGACGTCTACTCTGGTCCTCAGCCGGCAAAGATTATATCCGGAAGAGGAGGTCGGGGACAGGCGATAACAGACAGAGCAATTTGGTGTGAATCAAACTATCAGAAGATTGGAATTCTGCACTTGAAAAACCCGGAAGTTTAGGGAAGAGCCTGTTTTGTCCCCACGTATTAGCCACCCAGTAGCACACGAAGAAAGTCACGGGGGAGGGGGAAATGCTCAGTAGTCCATACGTGCGTTTGTGTGTGAATATGTGCGAACGTGCCCGTATCTCTCCCTTCCTCCCTCCCTCCCTCTCGACTGCCAACTATGAACGGAGCCTCTCAAGTGAATCCAACTGGCACTCTCTTGATTTTTCTTCCCCACCCCACCAGGAACTTTATCTTCAGACAGAAGATCCGCACAGTGGCAAGTGGTAATGGTCTTCGCACTCAGAGTTTTCTCCGAAGTCGGAGCCCGTCTTCACGACGCTCAATGGAGGACACTCACTCCACGGCAAGGGAAACACCGGGAGCATTGCGAGGAAGAAACCGCAGAACCGCAGGAGCGAGACAGAAGTAATGCTCGAGCATTGACACAAACGGGATCTTATGCACCACCAGCCTCATCGGATTTCCCGACGTTGACTTTGCAGAGGGAAAGTCTACCATCGACTGGGAGAGCTCAGCCGCGGTTGCGAGGAGTAAAACGGGGAGCTGCTCTCCAAGTTACTACCACCACTGGAGAGAGTCTGCATGGGATCGGACAGAGCAGTGTGTCTGCGTGTGTGTGTCTGTCCTGTGTAGCCCTGGCGAAAAGGAAGACGACGCAGCAGCCGCCTAAGCCGGCATCTCTCCTGGCACCGGTCGTGTGCTCCTACGCTCTTGCTCTTTCGCTTTCTTTCTCTCATCACAGCCTTCCGCTTCCCTACTGCTCTCACCACACAGAAACATACACACACACACACACACACATACATACACACACGCCACACAAGTTCACTACTCCAAGCCAGACATCACACATGCTGACGAGGCTGGACTCTTCTCCAGCAGCACATAACCACACACACACACACACACACACACACATGCAAAGACACACACGCACACACATGGCTCTCAACTGGACAGGCATAGAATGGCGTTGGATGGAGGAAACTAGATATATATACGTATACATGGCTGGCTTGTATATTATTAGGAAGCTAGGAAAACGAAGGGGCATGAAAGGGAGCAAGTTATCTGAAAAAGTAAGATGCGGGAGACCAAGTCGGGCTAAACCGCTGCTGGCGAGCGGAGAACGGAGCGGAACGGAGCAGAAAGGTCTTTGCTCGTCTAGAGAGGGGCTTCCTTGGAAGTACTGGAAAGGGACGTCATCGAGGAGAGGACAGAATGAGATGGTGAGAAAGAGAAGTAGGGTAAAAGTTAAAAAGGGTCTCAAATAGAACCCAGTGTGCTCCCCAGCACACGCTCATTTCTATCCCATGAGAAAATATCCCGCGCGTCCGCCTCACTCCTTCCCCCCACCCTCCCCATCATGACCCTTTAATTGATTCCCACATTAGAGATTTTGATTCCACTCTCATCTCACTTTAAAATCCCAGGGAAAATAGTAATGACGGAGGGGCCCATCAGCATTTCCTCCCCACCGCCGCCGTTTAAATCGCTTCCCCCCTCATAGGCACAAAGTCCAAACTTGTACAACCACCATCCAATGCTCACCCTCGCTTCACTTTGAATAATTGGAAAAGGTTAAAACTTTTTCCCCACATCATTAGTAAATGTTCGAATCGATTAAATTGCCTCCTCCCTCCGTAATTCTCTCTCTCTCTCTAACACGTGCACCATTCCCTATCATCCATAGCGTTCTATGATGCTGCGGCTTCCAATCTGAAAATTCCATCTAGGCCCCAAAGCAGCTCAATGGCCAGTGATGTGCAATCCACGAAAATTTTCCAGGATTACGGATCATAGATTTTACTGGGAAATGGTGGATTAAAATTGGGTTACGATTATTTCTCATGAAAAAATTTGGGTTGCAGATTATATCATGCTCAAAACTGGTTCTGGACTACGGATTATATCATGCTCAAAACTGGATTTGGAATACGGATTATATCATGCTCAAAACTGGATTTGGAATACGGATTGTGGAACACTAATCCGAATCGCGGAATACTTTCTGGAATACTTCTTTACCTCAACAAACATTCTCTCAAATAACTGTGAAAATATATAATTTTGATAAAACTATAACGATTTCCAGTGTGAATCACTGAAAACATAACATAACCAGGATTCATCACGTTCACTTGAAAGTTTGCACATTTTATTTCAATTGAATACGGTCAGGAGTTTTGCGAAAACTTTTCAAGCATTGAGCCTGTGCAGAGCACATATAGATCACTTTCGTAGTCAAATGTTCACGGCGAGGAAAAGATGGATTGTGGTTGCCTCTACTGTGGATTAAGGATTACAGATTAGAATTAAAATAGAAAATTTTTAGTGGATTACAGATCATGGATTCATTCCAGCTTTTTAAAAGATTAAGGATTATGGATCGTGTAACCCTACAAAGTAATTTGTAATCCAGAATAATTCAACCCGGATTTTACCTATCACTGTCCACAGCCGCCTTAAACCCCACTAAAATTCCAGAACGTCGAGCACACACACACACACACACACTCAGGCGAAATCAGGAGGGAATCCATTAATTCAACTCCTTCCTTCCCAGGGAAGCGCCCATCGGAACGCAATACACGTCCCACCACCGTGGGGTAACAGTTTGAGGCAAAGCTCGGCGCGGAACTTTGAGTTTGAATTGAGAAAACAGGAGAGAACAAAGGAGTTCCGTCCAACCGACCTCACTAATCATATGACTACATCATCATTACTGACAGTAGACTGGGAGGAGAAGGAGCTCCGCTTTCAGCGTGTGCATGTGCAAGGTAAAAATTATCTTGGTAATAAATTCCAACCCAATAATGTCAAAAAGGGGCTTGGAAGTGGAGGAGAAATTTATTTTCCAAAGGGAAATTTATTTCATTGAATCAGAAAGTCAGCCTCCGCTCCAGCCCTGCGCTTCCCATCCTCTTACTTGTACATATGTATAAAGATGGAGCAATATTCCATTTCCATATACTTGGCTTCATTACCTCACAGCCATTATTGATTCAATGTTTGCTCCTCAAACCCCCTTTTTTGTGCCACAATAATTCAATAAAGGAATATAAATTGACGATTACTTGGCTATTTATATGATGTTGCGGAGTAGAACAAACTTGGGCATACACGCACACACACACACACACACACACACACACACACACACACACA